>JASGXE010008491.1:0-30403 GCA_030068105.1 Sinentomon sp. SZTP_YWyxl
ATTTCTTATTGAACCCATTTAGCCAGTGATTCTTTGGCCGGCGGATGTTTTTCTATATGTGATTATTCTAGTGATTTTAACCAAAGATTTGCCCCTGTTGCTTCACTAATTTCTTTCTCTGTTTGTTTATAATGCTTTTTTCTGTTTTCCTTATTCGGAATTTGGTGGCAGAATCAGCATTTGAAAGGAAGTTTCTATCAGGAAGTGTAAACAACAAGGCATGGCTTGGTGATATGAGTGTCAATAACCCTCAAACGTTCACTTACTTGACACTGTGTAGAAAATTCCTTAACTTGTGGAAATCTACAAAGTTTAAATTGAGCTGCATTGGAACTTTGTTGTTTTTTCATAACCGATCTCTCCCAAATATTCACTTGACCGGAATTTCTTAAAATTTTTTGGGTGATGGATTGCCAAAAAAAATTCGATTCCAGCAAATGGCACATTTCCCTGCCAAAATTGCACATGATTTCATAATTGGCCACTGGAGAATTGCCAACTTGCCCAATTTTGATGATGTTGCTTAAAGTGGACCACACGCAAAAAAAAAAAAAAAACTGAAGGTGACAACAAATTGCATTTGGGTGCATGGGTGCCATGAGATTTTCTGGATCCAACTTTGTCTCAGTAGACTTCAATTGCTTGTAATGAAATCCCTTGTGGCAAGCATCCCATTTTCAAATTTTGAGAAGTGCAAGTTCAAAACCGACCATCTCCATGGAGTTGAAATAAGAGCAAATCTAGCCCAATAACAGCATGTATGGACAGCATATCCAAATTTCAATGAACGAACCCCAAACCCTTATAAAGCAGCTATCCAAAAATCAACACATGCATCCTTTTTTCACAAATCACTAAAAGCAGAGATGGCTGAGCTTTTCAATTGAGGTTTTTTGTATTTGCCTTTTCTCTCTTTTCCTCTTTCTCTTTCTACACAGGGTGTACTGGAAGGGTGTGCAAAAATTTGAGGAATTGTTCATGTCAACACAAACAAAACTGATACAGCAAATTGTTTTCGAAAACCCACCCCTAAAGCAAATTTTTTTCGAAAACCCACCACTGGGGCAAATTTTTTTCGAAAACCCACCACTTATGGGTTTTTGCCCAAAAAAGTTCCCCATTGTTGCCATGGCACCCAAACATTTTTGGACAAAAATGGTTGAAGGAGTGGGATTTTAACAAAATATCTCTCATTTGTTTTTATTCGTTTCATCCTAAGGAACCATGTCTGCAAATTTCATTCGATTCGGGCAATTTTTATTTTCGGAAATAAGGAACAAAAACGAAAGAGAGATGTTTTGTCAAAATGTTTTGTTTTTGGCAGAAAAATGAACACCACCACAATACAATTTTCTGTTTCAATGCATTCCCATCTCTAGCACTGTAATTAGAGATCCATAATCAAGTCATCCCATCTCCACCAGGGCCAGTCTCCCATTCTGTTTACATGATCACGGCTCGTTGCTGCCATTGCAGCCTCACTCGTGACGCCTTCTTGTAATGAAGCAGCTCTAGTTGTTTTGCTCTGCATCTTGTGGGTAAATTCGGACAAACAATGTGACAGGTGACAGATGACTTCCGAAAAAAGTGGTGAAGCTGGAACATGTTTTTACTTTTGGAGGTAGGTTGCTGTGAATTGGGGCTCATCAAAATTACACTTTTCGACCTTAACTTATCTTGAAAATCCACAGCAAATGCTTTCGCTGTAATCTGCACCTTGCTTGGTGCAGTATGACCTTTAGTTTAGCCACCTTATCACCATTCGTCTGGGTTTATACTAGAGGCAAAATTGTGGGCTGGTTTGTTGAAGAATTTGGCACTTGCTTGGTCAAATGAGAAAACCCAAGATGTAGAGTGCCTTACCTATCATGCCACTGTTTTCAACTTTACATTTTGGGAGAATTGCATGGGCTGTAGATTTCTCGCGTGTTATCATTTTTCATGTCGTTTGCCTTTGTTTTGTGCAATTGATGTCTTTTATTTCTCTCTTAATTAAAGGTGTATATTCTTTGTTTTATCCAGAAACTATAATACTACTAATGATATTACACATTCGACACATCCATCATCGAAAAATACTAAATGCAAGAAAATAAGATTAATTTGTTGATATGTTTATTGATATCTTTTATTGGTCATTCCTTAATCATAATAAAGAAAATCTAAATTTATTGTGTATATGTATTATACAGTTTAGTTGTAATCACAAAATTTATATAAAGTGAAATTTACCTAGTTTAACGAATTTAGCCAAGCGGCGGAATGTCCTGCGAAAGCAATGTGAATTATTGTTTTGTTCCGTTTGGTTTTGTCTTTCTTGTTTCGCGATCGAGAGCATGCTTTGCTTTTTTTGGTTTGTGATGCTTGAGAGTCCGAAAAAATTCTTGCAGACTTTTCTATTGCTCTCTTTCGGTGTTTGAACCACACATCTTTTCTCGACGGTACCGATTTGTAACGGTGTTGGTGCGTGTCATTTCTTCATGTCACTCGGCGAATTCAGACTATCGTCGATTACCCCAGCGTTCCATAGGTGCAGATGAAGCTGGATACCCAATTATATCTTCCTCGCCACACTATTTTGGCAAATTCATCCGATTTTTATTAGGAATCATATGGCCTGAATCAAAATCAAATTTGCAGGTGGACTCATAAAATTCTGTGGAACTGTCATACACGTAGGTGACATCAGAGTGGCTGAAAGCATCATTTTGCTGCCTGTGGACATGAAAAGTTTGCACGATTTCCATCTTGTGAGAGATGGCGAAGTTCCAGGTTTTGACTTGTTCTTGCGGTGGTTGGCACTAGCCCATGGGACCTCTTCTGGACTCATGAGTGCAGACGCAGAGGTGCACCCTGCTGATTTACAATTTCGGTGGACACTTTTTTACTCTTGATCCAGTTCAGAGATGGCCCAGTTCAGAGATGGCCATGAATTTTTTCAGATTGCTTAAGAAGGGCTTACCTCGTTAAGGGTCTTGGGCATCCTGGTGAGCCTTGAAACTTGAACCAGTTTCCCTGGATGAATGCTTGAACCTCATGTATCAAACCAAGTTTTTGAAAAAATCTCCATTTTTTGCTGATAGCCCTTCTTTCCAAGTACAGAGGCAGCCTTGCAGCATTGAATTTTCTGATTGTTGTTTGGTAATTGGGTTGCACCAGACTGTTTTTGGTAGAGGGGTTTTGCGCCGGACAGTTTTTGTTTCCTTTTGCAACACAGTTGCTAAATTGGAAGATTTTGCATTTTCTGCTTGTGGTGGATATATTGGGGTCAGAGAAGGTGTTACGCATTTTACATGCAGTTTTAGTTGTATTCTAACGTCAAAGACTAGAGAGTATATTTTTGGCTTTGGGTGTGCACAGTTTAGAATTTCTTCCATCATCTTCCCTTTTAATTGAGAACGTTTCATTTTCCACTCCATTTTTTATTGATTTTATATTTCTGTTTCTTCTTTGATTTTGTTATAAAATAAAGAGCAGGTCAAAAAACATACATTGTCTTTAGAATTTTTGTTTTTTTACCGAAAAAGAAGGAATTGCATTTAAGCACCATTCCATGGAAAATTCAGCATTAAAAACTAATCAACATTTGAACTGATAGGTTCAAGCTAACGCAGGACCAAACACCTTGATCTATGCCAAAGCTGCCCCTTTGCGAAAAAGCCAGAATGCGTGGCTCACGCGAATAATCTGGTTTTTCCATGGAATGGTGCTAAAATGCAATTTTTTAAATAATTTTTTAACGGAGGGATTGTCGGTTTCTGCGGTTGATTCAGTCCCAGGAATTCCGGACTCGTCTTGCCACCACCATCGGGTTCCCTCTCATTTGGCAAAAGATAAAGTGTGAGGGGGACGACAGAAACAAAGCAGAAAAATCTGAAAACTTTGGTAAATAATACCACTTTCTTTTGTGTTTCAATCTTTTTTCCAGTGAAGTGATCCTATCTTGTTCCCATATTCTGTCCTTTTTCCACCACACAAAATTGGAACTTCAGATCACTGTTGCAACAGCTGTCCTCCCAATCCTTCACAACCAACAAAAAGATGGACAATCAACAAAGAAAACAAAGTATCAAAAATCTCCATGCTTGTTCCTGACAGCCTTCCATCAATTCATTCAATGCTGTGGCATTGGTTCGACTGTTGACAAGTGTCATTGGGAGGCCATCCAAAATCCCATGATTCTTTACATACGTGTTATGTGCAGCCTGGAAAACCCCGCATGGAAAACGTGCCTCGCCCCATTGGGTTATCTTGCGACTTATGGATGACCCTGTACAAAGTGGAAGAAGGTATGTTTGGACTCATCCATAGATTTTGACATTTTGGAAGGAATCTTCTGCAAAACTCAACTTTTGCATTTTTGGCTGTGGAAAAAGGTGAGCTTATGGCAGAAAGTTGATGATTTTTTGATCGACATAGATTTTGGTTTGGCAACATTTTCTTGCAATGACCTTTGTCCCCAATGAAGAGTATTCTGAGGGGACGATAACTTGCTATCATTGATGAAAAGTTGTCAGAAACCTATAACATTTCCGATTTTAGAAAGAATTCCACCCTAACTAATTCCCAGGTAAAATGTACCGAATGTTTTTTTTTTTCATAAAAAGTTGAGAAACATGACATGCAAGTTGTTCATAACATGGAAAACAATGGGCAGGAAACTGCTTTTGCTTTAGAGAAAATTATCATTGTTCGTCTGACACTTACCAAAATAAAGTTGCTGAAGCATCAATAGTTCGTAGCAGCTGTTGGAGATATTCGAATTGATGCCATTAATGTGTTGAGTTCGTACATCTTAAATTGCATGGAAAATTGGTTCAAACTCTCAAGAAAACCAATCCAACTCTCAAAAAAACAAAAGCCTTGCAGCTCATCAAGGAAACTGTATTTTTTGGATAAAAAATTTCTTCCTATAAAAAAAAATCCTCCTTTTTCAGAGGAAAAACATGAAAACCACATTTTTGCAAATTACATCACTGCATTTTGGTTAAGGACAAAAGCAAAATGATTTGACTTGCAGCCTCACCGAGGAATGGCTTGAAAAGGCAAAAAGGGAAAGTGGAAATGTCATATGAGAAGGGGGTTCAATAAGAAATGGCAGGCACCCCCATGTCTCTAATGTTTTATTGATAGAAATGTGTCTGATGGCTTATTTTAAGGGGGGGCCACACCTTCGGAATAATAATTTTGACCGAAAAACCCATTTTTGTTTTTTTGTGGGAAAATATGCTTTGAAATCTCCTGAATTCAACAGTGAAAACCAAATTCAATTATCTCATTCCATTCTCAAGATATTGCAATGAATGCGAGAGTGCGACGTAGAACAATTACGCTCTTTTTGTTTCAAGTTTTCCCTGAAACCTCTTTTTTATTATGCCTTTCGCCTACTTCTAAACGTAATTATTCATCCAAATGAAGGGCCAGAGAGGTGAAATTTGGCACACTTATGTAAAAATGTGTGCCGAATCGGCTGGAATCATCAGATTAAGGCTATTTGGGCTGAATATCTTGTTGTCGTAATATATCTAATGGAAGTACATATTTTTTGGCACTTTTTATCGCGATGCATTGTTTTCTCTTGAATGAAGCAAATATGAGCACAAAAAGGCATTCTGCACATCTTGTAGCCGATTTTTCACCATTTTTTGAGCATTTTGAGACATAGTATGCCTTGTTATGACTTACGGATACAATACGATTGCGTTTGAAAGAATCGCTTATTTCTTTTGGTTCAAATGCATGTAGCTCGAGAACCATAAATGATAGGGAGGTGAAATTTTGTACAGAAACTATCCTAATTACCCCTCAACTTCCTGCCAAGTTTGAAGGAAATCGACTGGAAAACAAAAAAGTTGCCCGTGAAGGTATGGTCCCCCCTTAAAGGTGAGGGAAAATATCTGACTCGTGTTTGTAATTGGAAATTGTTGTGATTGCAATTTGGCCTGAATATTGAGTCTCTCAGCGTTGCCTGCTAAAATCTCTTGCCAGGAAACGGAGGCTGCAAATCAATTCTTGGAAACAATCGACTTTCTTGATGTCAATTTTCAGAGAAATGGAAAACAAATTCGTGACTGATTGATTTGTGGAAGCGGAGACTGTGCTTGTTCACATGGAGTTATTGTTTCCCAATCGGAAGGCAATTTTTGTGCTGGAAAAACAAGGTTGAAGGTGAGTTGAGCTCTTACCAGGGATTAAAGTCGGCCGACGTGCAACGGTGCGCCGCACCGGCTCGCCGTGAAAGTGCCCGTGCACAGCACTGGCCTGCCCTCTTTGGTTACCGATCCGGCCCTCTCGATCACATCCGGTGCACCAAATCTGGCAGAAGTGACCTCGGATCAGAATGATTAGGGAAGAAGGATTTCGATTATTTTAAAGAATCCAACAAATTTGAACTTTATACATTCAATGAACATCCCATTGCACACACATATTGGATAATCGTATCACAGAAATACATGTACGATAGCAAGCTCACAAATTTAGTCATGCAATGACTTCCCAGAAGGGCTCTCAAATTTGCAACGGACAAAAATACTTCAGACAAACGTCTGCAAAACATGGACAAGGAAAAGGTTTTTGCCAACAGCTATTTCCACTTCCAAGCTCTTGCATCTTTCTCTGTTTCCCAATCATTGTGATCAGGGGTGTCATAATTCAGGGCATATGGGAACGGGCACCCCAACAAAAAATCCTCCCGAGCTGCCTGCTCCCCCTCCCTGGCTTGTGATTTTGACTCTCTATGGTGGGAAATTTGGCCTTTGGAATGCCAAATTTATCCAAATGAACCCTGAAATTTCTAAATTTCTTCAGCCCCAGACCCCGATTACTGGGGGCTCCGCCCCACACCTCCCGACTAGCCTGTGCCCACTTTATGTGCCCTTTTTACAGAAATGCGTACCGGCCACTTTTCTGGTACACTTTAAACACTGTCTCTCACTGCGCATTTTGTGCTGTGATCGAGGCATCTGATGCTGTTGTGAAGACAATTATTGTTTGCAATGAAAGGTATGTGACCATTCACTTGTCGAGGGAGGACATTGCCCAATTTCCTGAAAGTCTTTGCACCAGTTTTCATGAAAAGCGGGTCATTCATAACTTGCATGTAAAAAGCTGGGCATTCATAACTTGCTTGGAAAAAGCTGGACATTTATAACTTGCATGCAAAATGCTGGGCATTCACAACTTGCACGCAAAAAACTGGGCATTTCTAACTTGCATGCAAAAATGGGTGCCTCACTAACTGTCTTGACACTCAGAAAATAAAGGGGATTCAACTTGTGGATGATTTGATTACGAAGTTAGAGTGGAACAGAGCAGAGCACTTGAAAGATGTCAAGTGACACAGCAAGTCATTGATGCAGTGCGAGACTTTATGGAAAAGGAGCTCATAGTGCTTGGGAGGATCATGCAATGGGCTACCATGGTCAAAATTTTGCTCGCAAGAAGCTACTTCTTGGCAATTTTGTCAAGAACCATGGTACATTACGAAGGTCAACTGCGATCTCATGAAGGGGGTTGATTTCATCATCTGAATTTGCTGATTTTCACAAGCGTTTGGCCCGGAGAAATTGGTTTCCTGCCAGGTTCTTTTGAATTTTTGGAAAGGGTAAAAAGTGGCAATATGCGTGCTCAGATATGCGTTGGGGATCAGTATCAAGATCGACTTTCTTCTCCTTCATGGTATTCCCATTTTCTTGGCTTTATACGATGATGGACTCTCATTGGCGATCATGGCCCACGGAATCTGAGTGTCGTGGAGTTTGAAAAACGCCCCTGAGGTGGTGTTCCGCTCTGGTCGAGTGACATGATTTTGTGAAGTTCAGGAAGGAGGCCAACTTACTTTGAGACAACTAGTATCGAAATCCAAGAAGATGGGCACATTTGGTAGGAGTTGATGAGGAAAAACCTTGTGGGGAGCGAATCTTCATTCATTCAAAATGTCAGTTTCTTGCCAGAGTTCATCCACAAAAGCAAATCAAGTTTCAATATGTTTGTTAATTCTCTGTTGATCATTTTGAACTGCCAAATGTAAGAAATTTCGTATTTTCTGTGCACATGAACTTTTTTGTTTGCCTTTTTCCTCAGTGCTCTTTGTGAGTTCGCTCGAGACACATTTGCCCAAAGTTTCCTGAGTGTTCTCTAATCATTCAGATTGCAAAAAATGTGCTTTGAAATGGGCCCTAAATGGAGGCAAAATCGCCCACAGTGAGGTGTTATTAACTGTTTGGAACCCCTTTCTTACACCATGGATATTTTGTTCTGCTGTTCGTGGCTTGTATTTTCTTTGCATAATATGTGTTGTCTTTGCACTTTGAAACACACTGTACCAATTTTGGATTGTTGAATCTGTCAAAAGATGGCTGCCAACAGGGGTCACTGACACCTGTGAAGAACGTTTTTTCTGTACAGCCATGCTTTTCCCGCACAGTAAAGAAGGGAACATTTTAAAATGCCTGTACGAGGGTCTCGTTCAAGTTGCTCTAGCCCTGACCAACTTCCAGGCCAGAAATCACCGATTTTTTTATCATCCCTTGTTTCTATATCTTTTTTAGGAAGCCACACAAAATTTGAGTGCAAAAGGACCATTTTTCATTTCTAGATGGAGATTCTTTTAGAGCCACCTTGAAACTGCACTTTGATGCATTTGCACGGATTCCATTTTTGCTCAATTTCTGTTTTTTCTCATCTTTCGAGAGTGAAATGATTCAAACAGCTTTTGCAGCTCGAAATCTCTCCCGGAATGGCATACACAAGTTATATCAACATTTTTTGTGTAGAGATTTCGAGCTGCAAAAGCTGTTTGAATCATTTCACTCTCGAAAGATGAGAAAAAACAGAAATTGAGCAAAAATGGAATCCGTGCAAATGCATCAAAGTGCAGTTTCAAGGTGGCTCTAAAAGAATCTCCCATCTAGAAATGAAAAATGGTCCTTTTGCACTCAAATTTTGTGTGGCTTCCAAAAAAAAAGATATAGAAACAAGGGATGATAAACAAATCGGTGATTTCTGGCCTGGAAGTTGGTCAGGGCTGGAGCAACTTGAACAACCCTCGCATCTTGTATCAAGGAGGCTGAATTGAGTTCCTTTTGGAATTTGTCCCAAGGTACAAGTGATCAAAAATCCCTAACTAACATCGCGTGAAAGACAGCCAAACACTGGGCCAACTCTCAAAATTCATCTATCAACCACGGTAATCAGTGATATCTGTCAAGCAGGATTATGCGTATGTTTTGAAGAGTATCTTGAGACCAAAAACAAAACATTCCTGCGGTTTCAAATTTTGTCGAAAAGTACTGTTGCACCTTGCTTGCATTTTTCATAGTCGATGATATCACAAACCAGTGCCTGCATTAAAGATTTTCCCAGGACTTCTGAAACAAACACCATGGTTTTATATTTCCCAAGTTTCTCCATGTTTCATTTTTTTTTCTTTTTGTTCTTGTATATTACCTCACTTCTTTTTGCATATTTTTTTACTCTTTGCTGTCAGTGACATTAAAAAACTGTGCTGCATTGAAGATTTTCCAGCATTTCAACGTGGTTTTTGACTTGCCATCTTGAGGGACATGCTCATTCGAAAATTTGGCTTCTCAGAATTGCTTTTTTGTGAGTATGTTGCAGAAGTGTTACATGGGGGCTCACGAGATGCATTCCAAAACTCTGTGATGTTATTTTCTCTCGCAAAATGGTAATCTCTCAATTATTGCCAGTTTTAGCCTGATTTTTTGGAGTAGCGTGTGTGTGCCAAATTTTGATACAAATCTGCCATTTCTTTCGGTTGGGCTCAGATTTCATTCAGGTCAATTTTTTTGCGATGGAGACGAAGGCCAAAGCCCCTAACCCTAAGTTTGAAAAAAGTCAATTCTGCATTCGGATGCACCCTTCTCAACGATGGAAAAGGGATACTGTTGTGCACAGAAATCAAATTTTCCAACAGATTTCCATACATAAAATTTCTATGCATAGAAATCTGTTGGAAAATATGATTTCTATGCACAACAGTATTCCTTTTCCATCGTTGAGAAAGGTGCATCTGAATATGGAATTGACTTTTTTAGGGTTAGAGTAGGGTAAGTGGCTTTGGTGCACATGGCCGTTTGAGTTCTTGCTTTCAAAAGTGGTTGGGAGGCCGCAAAAGACCATGAAAGTTCAGTTTGGCATACAACAGCAATTTGCATTGGTATTGCAGGCCAGACTGAGACCACAAGACCCAAATTAGACACCACTGTCGCACAGGGCAGTCACAAAGGGCATTCTTCAATTCGCAGAATGTTTCTATGGGCTTTTTGTGCTTCACAGTCTAAAAATTGAAAACTCTTGGATCCAGATTTGTGAATAATTCGTAATTTCAGCCAACAGAACTGTGAGGCAAATCAAAAGAAATTGTGAAATTTTGTTGTGAATTGGCAGTCAAACTCCGAAAGCATGAATTGCAAAATATGTGAGATTTATCTCGTAAATGCTAACTGACCCCCAATTTTTATTTTTATGAATATGCTCAACTTCCCGCCCCAGATGGTTATTGTACGCATGTTGGCCAAGCTTGAAAATGGGCCCCGAGAGCGAGTAAATATATCTAAACAATGTCCCTAGGCCATACCAAACGCACCAAGGCTGAGGTATCGTCTGCAGCGGCCGTTACTGGAGTCATCAGTTCATGTCATTGTCTGTATTTTAACATCTTGCTAATGTCGCACTTTAGCCCCTTTCGAAACTTACTCAAGACCTCAAATCCATTTTGGGACCTCGTTTGCTGGGTGAGCAGAGTTGCCCCAGACCATTGTTGCACTTTCCTCCAGACGGGATATTTGCTCATATTTTTTCATATTAATCACTAATCTGTGACAAGCATGCCACTGTTGAAAACTCCTTAAATATGCTCTGGTAAGTTTGCTGTGTCATTTTTATGTGGCAGCAGAGGGCAATTTACATTCAGATGTAAATTTTGATGTAGATGTAGATTCTCCTGAGAAAAACCTCATTGGCTTAATTGCAGTCCAAAAAACCGATCCAGTAGTGGACATGAAAGACAGCTCTCCATTGAGAATGTTCAATTTTTTCCTCTCCTTTTGTGTTGCCCTGCCCTCTCTGACATCGCTTCTTGTTTCGATTATCGAACATTGTCCCTGAGGCGATTGAGGGCATTCCTCGATTGCAGTGCCACAAGTCTCCACTCAGCCACCACAGACCAGCATTCAGCATTCTCTTTTGCACTTTACACTATTTCACTATTATTGCAACTTCTCTCCGTTTCCAAAATAGATACTGCTGCAGACTTTCTATGCAGATCGCTTCAAATTTGGAATGATTCCAAACAACTCCTCTCTTCTAACTGACCTGGTTCAGCTTGTGTCCATGCGTGGGATGGGTTGGGGAATTAATGGATAGGGCATGCAGTCGAAAGTTCCAGGCATGGCATGATGACTGCAGTGTTGATTTCTAGCCTTCTGGTGACTGTCTTACTTCATTCATTGTTCTGGGTGTGGGAGTGAAGTAGGAATGTGCTGTTTTCGTGCAAAGTGTGATGATTTGGCTTGAATGTAGTGTGAGGCGTTTCGTTATTTCTTCTTCTGCTGCTTGCGTTTTCTGCACTTCCAAGTGGCATAAAAATGGTCATTCTCTGAGCTACGAAAGGTGTTCCGAATGCTTTTTTGACAAATTGCATTTTCGATCAATCGCAACTTGTTAAAATATGTCTGACCGTGTTTGTTTGTGATTCCTGTTGGAATTTACCGTTTTCGGGTAGGCCTACTTATGCACCCAGATTTTCGCAGTGGTGGAGCAGTGTCCGTGTGAATATGGGGAGCCATTTTTTAATTTTTTTTGAACAGCTGCTGGATAAGTGACAAGTGACAGTGACTGCAAATGAGTCCTGTCGAATGACACATTTGGTGCAACCCAGTCATGTCAAATGACTCATTTTTTGTGCCTCTTGAAAATGGAGGCACACCATCATGGGTGTTTTAATGCATTGATTTGCTCTATTTCTTAAAAAGTTCAGTATCTGGCATTTCCGATTTGTTCCAAAGATTGGGAAAAGTCAGGGATTTTTAGGAAATTAAAAGAATCTCAATCATGGAAATCTTTCAAAAGAAATGTTATTTTTTCATACAGTTGGCAGATTTCGAACAAATTCACCTTCTGTGGGACTCTGTCCCCATGTGGAACTCCACATCTTGGATCTCTTCTGGGGCCACAACCTAGACACCATCCTCATATCAATGGAATTTTGTGGCTTCCTCCATTTTCATTGTGCAAAATGGGCCAGCCAGTTAGTTGCTCATGCAGGTGTTAGATTCAATGCCAAGTTTTTCGGCCATTCGCCCATAAAATATTGCCCATTTCATTGAGGAGGGTCAAGAAATTGATTATGTATCGAGTTTGTCATCCCATCTCCCATTCACCTGTTCATTTTGCTGAGAATACGAGTTGTTATGATAAAGGTGAAAATAAGGAGTAAACATTGTTATTTTTTGAAGTTGCCAAAGGTGGATGCAGTGGAAGACTGCCCCCTTCCTGGAGAAAACATCTTTTTTGACACTTTTCACAAAAATCCTTTTTCACTTTTTTCACAGTGTGTTTTTTTTGCCTTGCCACCAGCTTACTGTGTAGTAAGATAGGTAGATATCCAATTATACTGTGGGCAATTAGCAGGTTAAATGTTGCATTGTGGTCAGAAGGTACATATGTAGGTGCCTAGGCACCTAACTGTTTGTCGGTTTTCGAAGACAACATACCTACCTACCACGAATTCTGACACCCAAGTTTGAAGACTTTTAACACTTTCATGTTCAAACTGTTTGGCTGTTTGGCAAAAAAAATTTTTGGTGGAGTCTCTTCTTCTTTGAGGGAAAGTTCTTACGATGTAGAGTCTTGTATAGTTGTATAATGACAAAAAAGAAAGGTCTTGCGATTTTTCTCGCGAATTAAAAAATCTTGTATTTCTTGCAATTTTTGGTCTAAAAATCTTGCATAAAATAAAAAACGATTTGGCAACACTGTTCCAAGTCCACTTAGCTGAGTACGATTGTACCCAAATTATCGATCGTCGTACCCAAATGATTGTGTCCCATCACCTAAAGGGAATTTTTATGAAAGGTCCATTCATTTGTGTCCTTTCATCATGTGTGAAGTTTGTATGGGAAGTTTGGGCAAGCGATGCTCTTGATTGCATTAGAAAGAATATCCTTTGGGCTACTTGGACATGCAAAAAGTCACATTTGGGCTCACCCACTTTTCCTGGGAAAAAAGGGCCCGATTGACCCGCTACAGACTTCACAGCATTCTACTTGGTGGTGACACACAGCCTTTTTTAAGCTAACTTAACCTGACCGAACCTTAAGCTCACCTAACCCTAACTTAGCCTAACCTAACCCCCAGGTTCGGTCAGGTTGAGTTTGCTTGTAAAAAGTTGCATGTCACCAGCAAATAGATTGCCAACTTCACGCTAGCAGTGGAAAGTTTGAGATGACGAAGTTGATGATTTGAGTTAGTTGGCCAAAGTATGTTAAATATATCTAGACCTGTAACGTGTGTCTCTTTGTTTTTGTACGAGCAGCAAGCAAATTCAGAGATGCCCTACCGAATTCTTACGAACTTACAATTGGGGTTTGTGCTTATTGCATGATTATTTTGGAAGGTTTTAGATGGATACCGAACTGATTACATGCTCGAAATAGCTCAATTGTTGGGTGTACTATCTTGCCAAATCGGCAACTATGCCAGCCCAAACTTCCCACTGCCAATGTGATGATAAGAGGTGGGAACATTCGGCCTTTTTGTGGGAAAGTGGGCGAGTCCATGTAAAGCTTTTGCGTAACCAAACAACCCAAACGACGGACTGTGGAACCCAATCAAGAACTTCACATTGACAAAACCTCACACGCCGACTTCACAGGTGTCACATTTGACCCCGTTTAGTTCCTCTCAAGTGGGGAATTCCAGCAATTCATGAGAAGAGCAGGAGTTATCATCAATTGCCTCCAACTGAAAAGCATAGAGCATGGTGAGCAGGAGTAATGGAACCGTTTGTGCACAATGCTTCACTCCATTTTCTGGCAACAGGGAGCACTTTTTGGTTCATTTTCCAGTTTTGACTTTTTTTGCAATCTTGCGCACTTTTAGCTTAAGTTGGGTTTTCCCTAGAGTCGGGTTGATCAAGTGCAGAAAAAGACTGCAGGTCCAATGAAGATAAGGGAAGAGATTCTTGTGTTTCTGCAATAGTTGTTGTTAGATCGTTTGCCACTCGTCAAATCTATGGGCAAAATATCCACCTGTCCACTAAAATGCTACAAAATTGGATGGAATTGATTACCAAAGGGTATTTCACACAAAAGGATGGCAGGCTACAGCCCCGAAGGGCATCGAGGAGCAATATCCCCCTTTTTGTATCCGTTTACCTGTTTGGTTTTTAATTTCTGTTTGATGTTCTAAGGCAGCTATTTCCTATTGTCTTTCGACGATGGTGTCGGAGGTGGCTTTCAAGGGTGAACCCCTCTGTCTGCTCACCATTCACAATCTCAGTTCTGCAAGTGGGGGTCAACCAAAGCGGACCGACTTGCAGCTTCATCGCACATCAAAATTGTTCAGAATATTCGAGGTGTTGGATCATGGAGATTGGGATGAATGTGAGGTGCTGGTGCAACAAGGTGCTGGAGATCCTGTGAGTTGCTTTTGAAAATTTATGGCCGATGGCAGCAATTTTTCATTTCCCTCTTTTCTCTCTTTGTTTTACTTTTTTGTCAACTATTTTCGGTTCCTCTTCTGTTTTTGTCCGACTTTTTTGTCTTACTATTTTTGGTTCCTCTTCTGTTTCTTTTCTGTTTTTGTCTTACTTTTTTGTCTTACTTCCTCTTCTGTTTCTTTTCAGTTTTTGTCTTACTATTTTCGGTGCCTCTTCTGTTTCTTTTCAGTTTTTGTCTTACTTTTTTGTCTTACTATTTTCGGTTCCTCTTCTGTTTCTTTTCAGTTTTTGTCTTACTTTTTTGTCTAACTGTTTTCGGTTCCTTTTCTGTTTCTTTTCTGTTTTTGTCTTACTTTTTTGTCTTACTATTTTCTGTTCCTCTTCTGTTTGCTGTCTTTTTTTACATAGCTCTTTTGCTCCTTTTCTTGTGCAACATTCTCGCTGTAATTTATTCAGCGATGCTATACTGAAAGGTTCAAGACCAATACTATGCGTGAACTCTGTTAACCCGTGCCGATTAGCAATCCAGTTCAGGTGTTGTGGTCCGACTGCAGGGTGTTCCTGAACCAGCGCAAATGACGATTCCAATAATGTCCATCGGGCGAGTTAACTTTCCCTGCTTGCAATTCCGATCACGTCTCGAAGGTGATTCATGTGTTCTGTGAAGGTCATTTGCACTCGCTGACACCGCGATGTGTGTGCATTGCTCCAGGACTCCTGGAATGTTGCGTGGTTAGTCGAGATGGTGGGCTACTCTAACGAAAAGCGTGTAGAGATGGTTCTCCTGATGGGAGAAAATCACCTGAGTGCAGCCGATGTGAGCCAGGTGTTTTTCACACGCCACCCTGACCGCTCCCAGCCTGCTGTTTCTAC
Source organism: Sinentomon sp. SZTP_YWyxl (assembly GCA_030068105.1). NCBI lineage: Eukaryota > Metazoa > Arthropoda > Protura > Sinentomata > Sinentomidae > Sinentomon > Sinentomon sp. SZTP_YWyxl. The sequence continues at coordinate 15,557 of JASGXE010008491.1, forward strand.
AATTTTGGACCTTATGCGGAAGTTTCGTCAACATTCTCTGTGAAGGATATCTCTCGGAAAAACGGCTTCAGATAAGGCCACGTCTGCTGACGTATTTTCTGCCTTTCACGTGATCCCGCATCAAAGTGCCAGCACAGTGGGTCAGGAGGCCGGAAAATGAAAACCAAGTCCAGCGTTCTTTGCATTCTCCATGAAAACAAACCGTCCTAAGACATGACTTTGCATTCTCCATGAAGACAAACCGTCCTAACGACCCTGTATCACAGCGCTTACTTACCGCACTGCAAAACACAACTCAGGTCAAACGAGTTCACGCGTGGTGTTGGTCTTGAAGCTTTGTGTATTTCTCTCTTCTTTTCCCCTATTTCTACCTTTTCTCCTCCTTTTTCTCGATTTATTTTCCATTTCCCTATTTCCATTTGTCTTGTTTGAAATTTTGCTTTTGGCCTACATATTTTTGATTTCCCTTTTTGTCATCTTATTTTCTGTCTCTTTTGCTGTTTAACTTGTTCTCCACTTCCTTTTGTTGCAAAATTATATTTGATTCCCTTGTCGTCTTATTTTCCCCATTTATGTTTTAGGAATGTTATCTCCATTTATCTTTTTGCCGCAAGCATTTTCATTTTTCCCATTTGCAAGAAAAAAATACATACCTGCTCAAATTTTTGTGAAGTTATATTCCCTTTTCATTAACACATTTTTCTGTAGCATTTTTCATTCCTGCCTCAAAGTAGTTTTGTTTTCAGGATTTCCTTTTTGCAGCTAAGCTTCCACTTTTTTCTGAAGTTTTTTCTCTCCTTTTTTGTCTCTGTGGTTTTCATTATCTTATTTTCACCCTTTGCCAGATTTTCAAAGGGTAAATCTTTTTCCAAGGTTTTTGCTCTTATTGTTATTTCTTCTTGCCTATATACACAAGGCCAAGCTGCTTTTTTGTCTTGTTTGACCATTTCCTGTTCTTATCATCATAATGTCCATTGCTTTCTTTCATCAGAATGTGATATTGCAGATTTCGGGGCACGAGTGGCCACCCATCCGCAGAAAAATATCTTTTAGTGGCATCGCTCGATGCTGAATCTTTCTGGAGAGAGCCAATTTTGCACCCAAAATGAACTCGCATCGAATTCTGGAGACTCTGTCCCTCAGACCCCCTGCCTAGGGGTTCTGCCCTTTGGCATGACTTTATGACCCGGTCAGTGTGACAGATGCAGCAGTGGGATTCTTTTGGGGGTTTCATGTGGACGTGTCTCTCATCATAACCTCTGCCAGTAAATGAATCCAAAGACTGTGCCAATCATGAAGGCAAATAAGAACAAGACCGGACGTCAAATAATACAACTCCTTGTGATGATAAAACTGAATTTTGATAAAGTTCCATCCAAGTAGGCCTAATAGTAGAAAATCTGGTGCAGTTCTTGGACATGCGGTGATATCCTCGAGAGGTGCCCCCTCATCATTCATTGTTCTTTCCAAGAAGGTGGGATTCGTCCTAAAGTCCCCCTTTTGGGAGCCTTCCCAAAGTTCCCCTTTTGGGAAGTCTCCTAAGCTGAATGTTCCAGGACATTTCAAACACCACTGTACTTGCTGGAAAGAACGAATTGTGTTTGGAAAAGTGCCTTTGCCTAGAAGAATATGAATTGCAGATTAGGCACAAAGTTAACATCCCAGTTTTAAACGGTACCCTACTGGATGGTGCGTGCTACTAATTTCCTGTACCACCGGGTTTGACAAAAATTTATGGATGTCATACGGCGTTTATTTTTAGGATGCATGCTTAGTGGATGAGACATTTCTCATGGCCAGTCTTGGGCAAATTTTATTAGGTGTGCTGTTTCATACAAGCCGGCAAATATTTCCATCAAAGTGGACACCAGATAGTTCGGATCATTTTTGACCCTTGTCACAATGTGTAAATAAGATCATAATGATGTGGGCCCAAGTTGAAGTGAAATGTTGGCAAATGTGCTGTACTCATGTGTCCTCTTATTCCCTTACAACAACTCCCTATTTTGCAATGTGTCTATGAAATTTTCTTCTTTTTACTGTAGCTGGTCTTCAATTCTTCCCAGAAAAACCAGACCTTAGAGCAGTTGAATTTTGTTTGCGATGGAAATACGAAAAATTCGGTTGTGATTAATCGGAAGAACAAGATGCCATCCAAATCACCTGCATGTAAGAATGATTGGCTCGACTGGGCTGAGATGGCCGAGGGTGAAGATGCTGACAGTGAAGCAGGTAAGATACCTACAGTCTTTGCAAGGTTGGCCCAAAATTTCCTTATTTTATCAAAAGCATTTTTTGGGATTTGTCAAGGAGCAAAATAAGATGTCATCTAAATAAAAACACAATAAAAACGTTAAAACGTTTCCCAACCTTTCCAGTTAAAGGAAAGGCCCAACCTTTCCAGTTAAATAAAAGGTTGGGAAAAATTTCCTGTCCTTTTTGCCAATATTTTTTACATTTCTGAAAGTTTTTTCGAGTGAGACGAATTTGACAGTCTTAAAACTTTAAATAACCAGGAAATTTTGGTGCGATTCTACATCCCCATCGGTCAGAAACAAATTGTCCAAAAATGTCAAAATGGCATCATGGAGACCTGCAAATCTCTTCATGAAAGCTGCAGCTATCACCGATAAAAAATCGGTTACTTTCACCGCAGAGAGAAGGGTCAGGTGTGATTTTCACTTGAGGCGAAATTGACACACAGATCTCTTCCCACCTTGTTTTATTTTCCGACCGGATCTGTAAATGCCGGAGAGAATGGATCGGATGAAAAATAGGTAGGTAATTTGTTATGTCGTTAGTTTTCGGCGACTTCTTCCACGCTGTTAAAAACGAAAACGCCTTCGACAAGAAAGTTCGGGTGTGAAGCAGTGTGGAAGTAGTCGTGTACCCTAATTAATTGGTTCATCATGAATGTGGTTCCGTCTAAGTGAGACATAACGATGAGTTCTAGTAATGGAGGAGGCTGCAGCTGTTCGCAAGCATGGTTGCACCTGACTGAGAGGGCGAAATTGGCCTTTCTGGAATCTCTGAAACATTTGTGATATTCTCGAAAGTAAAAAGCATGATGGTTGTATTTTGACGAAAAAGAAGAAGGCCTGGAAGTGTGTTCTCGAAGCTAAGAATACCCATGAAGATATTCCATGATGCACGGAGGCTCAATTGCAGAACTTATGCCTGGAAGTGTGTTCTCGAAGCTAAGAATACCCATGAAGATATTCCATGATGCACGGAGGCTCAATTGCAGAACTTATGCCTGGAAGTGTGTTCTCGAAGCTAAGAATACCCATGAAGATATTCCATGATGCACGGAGGCTCAATTGCAGAACTTATGCCTGGAAGTGTGTTCTCGAAGCTAAGAATGCCCATGAAGATACTCCAAGATGCACGGAGGCTCAATTGCAGAACTTATGGAAAGATTTTGATTTAAAGTGAACGGCGAGGAAAGGAGGGGCATTTGATCGCATTAGTAACACTACAGACGATGGACATTGGTCAGAATACTGCTCAAACTGGGAGTTTCCGGATGCCATCATCAAAATGCTTCTTTGGGCAAGAAAAAGTATGCATATCATTTATCAACTATTCCTTGCTGAAGTGCTGGCCATGCCCTGATCCTCATGGAAGCTGATATGCCTGGCCCCACCTCCAGGATGAGCAAAGAGAAAGCGATGGAAGCCCCGATATTTCTTTTTTATGCCAGATGGATTCTGGAATTTACTAATTCCGAATTGTTTTATGTCAAAAAATAGTTTGTTTCAAAGGAAATGTTCAACTGCTTGGTAGATGTCATGAAATGCAATAAAACTGTTTTCAACCAGCCCAAATTTCCCAAGTCACAACTTTTGCCGGTTTTTTTGCAGAAAACTGGACAGCTTGTCTCGAAGTGGTCGGATCATTAAAAAAGTGCTGGCAGGATTCTTTAGATGTTAAAAATTAGAGTTATTCCACGCACCCAAATGTGCCAGCACATGTCTGGTTTTTTATGATTTTATCCAATTTTGTGATGCTCTGAATTCTAAATTTTTCTGTTTCATGATATTGGTCAATTTTTTTCTTGGAAAAAAATTTCCAGACCCCTGGTTCATATCCATAGATGAGGAGGTGGTTCAAAAAGTTTCACCTAGTATACTTCAATTCAATTTCAATTTATTAAAATTAGTTCACATTAATGGGTGAACATTGTCGCCGTAAGGCCAGTCAGAAGAGAATAAAATCAACAAAATGAAAAAATGAACGAGCAGAGGAAAACATGTGCCAATAGGTATGCAAAAAAAAAAAAAAAAATTCCCCGCGGAGGCCATTTAGGGAACGAGAAGCGGTGAACTTGCCGGGTGAGAATTCAGTTGCGTATGGTGCGCGGAAAAAACGAATTGTTGTATTGAGTATTTTTTATAAGCGGAGCTGAGATATGAAAGGCATGCTGACCGCGGCGTGGGGTAAGAACCCTTGCAAAACCAAGAGGAAGATAGATCAGACACTGACGTGTCACCATGATTTTTCGGAAAAGAGCTAATCGTCTCATGCCTACGCTGGAGTAAGGTATCAAGCCCTAGTTCACGGAGCATGGCCGTAACAGATGATTTGCGGGAGTAATTTTTGTTATGTAGCGGGCCGCAGCTCGCTGCACTTGTTCTAGATTATGAATCTGCGAGACTAAGAAAGGATCCCATAGGCAGCAGGCATATTCAAGGTGTGGAAGAACAAGTGCCTTGTATGCCTTAAGTTTCGCATCAGGGATGGAATTACGAAGATTACGCTGCAGTGATCCTAGTACCCGGCGGGCCTTAGAAACCATGTGGCCAATGTGTTGGGACCAGTCAAGGTTGGCAGTGATTTATACGCCAAGATAAGAACTTCCGGCAGAGTTAGTGTACGTGCAGAAATTTGGAACACTTATGGTGTTTTGCTCTTTTTGAAGCGTTGTCCACAGGAAGATCCGGAAAAATGTTTGGGTTCACATCTGTCCATGAGGTCATTGTATGTGGGAGACATTGCATTAGTTTCACAGCTAGCAATGTGGCAAAATTGAGCTGGGGTCATTGTTCTCAGAATGCTGTTTTGCTTTCTTATTCATCCGCCGACCTCTGTGCCGATTTTTGCAGCTGTTCTTTTTCCATCTCTTCCAGGACCATTTTTTGGAAGTCTGACAGATGCTGTTTGCTCATTGAGGGCTAAATATTCGACGAGTCCACTTGTCGACAATGCCAAAAAAGAATCGATCAGCGATCTGATTTCTCAGATGATCCTGGCAGCATCTCAAGCGGTGAAGCAGTTGATACCACCTCGTCAAGATTTTATGAAAAAGCATTTTCACATTTTGATCCCTCTGTGGTTCCATGTGCCAACCGATCTCTCGGTCTTACACCACGTGAAGCTGAGCTTTATGGCAGTTCCGTTCAGACAGCAGGCAACTTCTCCCATAGGAAAAACAGAACTGATCGATTTTATCCGTATTCATCTGCTGCGGCATGTGAAGATGGCGCCGTGCATGACAGTGAACGCTATGTTGGTTTGGTGAACCAAGCAATGACCTGTTATTTGAACAGCCTCCTGCAAGCCCTCTATATGACACCCGAGTTTCGGAATGCCGTTTACCGATGGCAGTTCACTGGCTCCGAGGAGGAATCGGCCAAATCCATTCCATTTCAACTGCAGAAGCTCTTCCTGGAATTACAGGTTGGATTTGGCATTGCTTTTGTTTTGGGGTGCTTTGAATTTGGGGGCCTCCACTCCACAGCCAGCATGGATTGACAGAGTTGGGAGAGAGACAATTGCTTTTCTAAAAATTTAACTATGGCATCTCGACGTTTCGGGAATTACGGGATGGGTTTGCGTTACCTGTTGTAGGTATTCAACTTGTGGAACACTTACTTTGGAAGATTGTGCACCAAAATTGTTGTGGATATGGGAGGCAGGCATGGTTGCCAACATGGCATCGAACTCCTGGAACTTCAGGCAGGATATTTGGCTTCTCTTTCACAATTTGGGAACGTTTGCTTAAGGAGGGGGAGGCAGAAAAATTGATTTTTCTCAAAACACATGGGTTTTAAATACAAAACACCCACTTGTGACTTGGAGTAGAGATATAAAAAAACTCACTGTCAAGCACGTTTTTGGCCAATTTTGATCCTTTTTTCGGATGAACAATCTGGGAAAAAAGTGACCGCTCAGACCAGCGCACATAACTTTGAAGTCATGCTTACATTTTTCAGATGAATCACTCCCAAATCTGAACCAGCTGGATCAAGGCATTGAAATTTTGTGCTAAGTACTGTCAATCTGACCCCATATACGAGTATGTGTGCAAAAAATCAGCCTATCAGATGAGAAACAGGATTTTTGATTGTTTTTTTGTATCCCCCACTAACATCTCACAGTCCGGAGTGCCATACGCTGGTGCTCATATAGATTGATGCATTGCACAAACCAGATAAATTGCTCATGCAGTGGCACCTAGACCAGAGCACGACCGTTGTTGGCACCATTGCTATTTCCAGACACAAAGATCAGAGATACGGCAGAGGGAGACGTTAAGAGTAGCAGAACACCGCATGTGGCGCTCTGCTCCCTCTTCTGGGCTGCTTTAAAATGCCGTGGTGGCAAAATTTGGCTTTGTAGCCTGTTTTCCAACGTTTTGTAACTTTTGCGCACAGCCAAAATATCGGTGCCTTTTTGGCCTTTCAACGGTTTTATGAGACTCATCAAAGAAGTGCACACATTTCTGTCGCATATTTTTTTGCCTTTGGTTCATCAACCTTGCGTGATGTGTCAAAGAAGGACATTTTGTTTTGAGCATAATCTTCTTTTCCCTGATTTATTAATTGGCCTTGGCCAGGTGCAACTTACTGGATAAGTGTTTTTGTTTCGGGAATATTATTTTGGCATGGGTTATTTCTCTTTTGATTGCCACTCGTGAAATGGAGCCATTTTGATTGAAATGCAGTGTCAGAGTCATCATCATGAAAGTCGTATCTCTCTTTTTACACAGACTTCTGGTAAGTCAGCAACCGAAACCACTGACCTGACACGTAGTTTTGGCTGGGATTCAAGTGAAGCGTGGCAGCAGCACGACATCCAGGAACTGTGCCGTGTTATGTTCGATGCTCTTGAGAAGACGTTCAAAAACACGGAACAAGATGATTTGATATCACGCCTTTACGAAGGTCTGTGTGTGGATTGACATTTCGGCCGTTTTTTTTTATTTCTTCTGATGATGGTATTTTTTTCTTGTGAGAAATGTATTCTTTTTGCAATATTTGCCATAATTGTTGTGGTTTTCTCCAAGATAGAATCACGAGTTTCTCCAAGATAGAATAAAGATAGAATCATGCATTAGTATTCATTGAATATGATATGTTTAACACCTCAAAATCACGAAATCCATTTGCACCCCTATTCTGGCATTGTAACCTTGCCAGTTAAAAAAATCCTGTTCATCGAAAACTCTGTGAATAACTTCTTCCAATTTTTTGGGCCAGACCCAACCTAGAAGACCACACTTGAAAAAGACCAAACTATTGGCCTTATATTTTAATTTTCAGTTTTAAGCTGTAATTTTATGGGCTGACCAAATGTGCTTTTCCTCAGATTTCTTTTTGGTTGCAGTTCGGAATACCTGCCGACATCTGAAAAAAGCTGAACTGGACGAGTTTTCAAACACGCTCAAGGAGCCAAAATAGGATAGGAAGATGAGGACGATGTTGATAGGGTAGGAAAGGTGTGTTAGGGTAGGTTAGGTTGGGTTAGGTCAGGTTTGGTTTGGTTTAGTTAGCTTTAAGTATATCAGAGAGCAATGGTGATAACTCGTTCAGTTCAAAGTCGGCAGGTATTCCGAACTGTTACCTTCTTTGTTTCGAATTGTCTTTTTTGAATTCATTTTTGCCTGGCAAGAACTCGGAACTACAATTTGGATGCAAAATATATATCAAGATGATTTTTCATTGCAGGGGATAGAAGCACTAACTGAAGCGTGTCACACTTTTTCCACTGGAGTGTTAAGCACCAATCATCCTATTAACCCTTACTTGACCATGGGGTGGTCCAATGGACCACCCAAGTCGAAAAATCGCCACAGTTTTTTTTGCAGGATTGTGACAGCCCTACCCTTCCATGTATTCCTCAGGCAGGGTGGGGGGGTTCAGGGTTGAAAGGGCCAGAACATTTCCCCCAGGATTTTTTTTTTTTGAGTTATTGGCAAAGTGGTCCAATGGACCATGGTTTTAAATATTTTTCCATTCCATGAGTGGTCCATTGGACCACAAGCTTAATATTTGGAATAGATGCAATTGTGTATTCCAAAATGAGAGATCTTTGTATCATGAATGTTGTTTTGCCAACCGTTGCCAATTCCACGAACTTTTCTGGAAGTTTCTTGGTGTGGTCCATTGGACCACCTCATGGTATTCCCACAATCTGGGGGTGATCCATCAGACAACTGGAATTTCTCAGTTATTAACAAGTTAATACACTTTGGTCTTTGTTATTTTCTCTAGCTTTGAGTGAATTTATGAATCTAAGGCGAAAGTGACTGACTAGTAGATCAGTGTTGTGGAATAGCTCTCAAAATGGCCGAACAATGGCGACCTATGTCTCAGCCATCTGCATCAAAGCCAATCAATGTCTGTTGTCATTTCTTCTGTCCGATTTTCAATCTATGACTGAAGAATCTATTTTTTGACTTATTAGCCTAATTGGATCTTTAATGATGCTTTCTGAGTGGGTGGTCCAATGGACCACCTCACGGTCTAGTTTCGACTATTTTTTTTTTATTTTTTTTTTTCTGAAGGACAAAAACAAAAATGCAGCTTTGGGCAATGCCATGCTGTTCACTGGCACTGTTTTGAAGAGTGTGGGTGATATTTTGGAATTTGGAATAAGAACCAGTGTTTTGTGATGTTTTGTAAAAAGTCAGTATTTCTTATGCGCATAAAGCACCAACCGTTCACCAGTTCAGAGCAATTTAAAAAAAAAAAAAAACACGGACTGCATTCATCATTGTTCCCACATAAAATCAAATCTCACATCGAAGTTGAAAGTTTGAAATTATCACACTGTTGAAATGTCTAACTGATTTAAAAATTTAAGGTCACAAAGATGACACTGGAAAATCAAGGCAAAATCACGTTTTTTGACCTATCGCATCCAAAAAAAAATGGGAAGAATCGGTGCTATCTCAACCAAAATTTGGGTCAGAGCTCAAAATTGATCAAATAAAATATAAATTGACCCCATGACATGCTTACTAGCTTAGAAGTGGGGGAGGTCCAATGGACCACCGCATGGTACTCCACGGTGCTAAAAGAGCACGGTAAAGTAAGGGTTAAGCACTAACCAGCATAGAACTCTAGCCTGGTGTGCAGTGAGATTTGTGAGCAGTGCAAATAATTTTGATGGAGATTGATTGATCGGCCCTTCCCAGTTTTGTCATTTTAAGTGTTGATCTTGAAAATAAAGCGAGAATTGGAATTTTGTTCGATTGAATGGACTGATTTTGACCATAAACTGTCTCTTCTCATTTCTATTTTTTGTTCCCTACTTTCGAACAGGAAAAATGATCGATTACCTCAAATGCCTGGAATGTGGTACTGAGAAATCACGTGAAGACAAGTACCTTGATATTCCTTTGCCTGTGCGACCGTTTGGATCTGTGAATGCCTTCGAATCAGTTGTAAGTTTTTCGTTTTTTTTTTGTTCTTGTCCACATTTTTCAGGGCTTAAATTGCCTCAGGGCATAAATTGTCAGGGCTTAAATCTTCCGCTTTCAGAGCCAGCCGACCCCGGAGGTGCTGGCTCCAGGAGCTGGCTGCCCTTTTTCATCTGGGAGGTGGAAGCCTTGCAATTGAGACTGCGCAAAAATATGAAAATATTTTTTCTAAAAAGTGGCTGGTCTTGGTGGGTTTTGTGTGTCTTCTTGTTCTGGAATCCTAACGGGCCCAAGGGGCCTTTTCAGAACTTTCCTGCCCTTTCAAAACTTTGGGAAACGACCGATTTATTTTTACCATTCACTGACACTTCTTATCCAATTCGATGCATTCCAAATCCTGTTTGTAGTTTCAGATGACATCTTTTTATAAGCCATGTTTAGATTTGCACTAATTCTCCAATTTCTAAGCATTTTGTAAAAATTATTTTGGAAGCATCTGTCTGCACCTTCTGTGATGCCAAAAATGCCATTGGCATTAGCACTTAGAAACAAACACAACTGCCTGTCCTGAAAAATCAGAAAAAACTTTTGATCAAGTGTGGCCTTTTTGATTGGCATTCCGTGAAGTGCGGCAAGAGACTTTTGGGTTCAGAGGTGGTCTGAAATGGAATGGTCTTCATTCCATAAGGTTATCAGTGGCGACGACACCGTCACCACTTTGGGGTGACCATAAATAGTTCGCCCTACTGACCGTACTTTGGAAGGTAGTCTTCTTTTTGGCCGGATGTCAAAGCTGAGCCTGTTTCGACCGGGGGCACCAGGATCCAAGATGTTGTTTTAGACCCGCGGTGCCTTATCAGTCCCCAGGGCCATTTTGAGGGGTGTATTATAGGGAGACAGGCTGAAATCACCATGGTTGGCAGCTGGCAAGATTCACCATGTTGGTACTTCAATAGTTTTTTGCCTTTGAACATTCATCGGTGAACATCCTTTTTATTTAACGCGCAAGTGGGCTCATAAGTGAATGCTTCACATGCGGCAAAATGTTATGGAGTTGCGAAAAAATTTTGGAACCCTGAAAATAACCCTCTTGAACAACAGTTTGGCAGATTTACAGTTTCATATTTTCCTGTTTTTTTTTAGCAATGAATCAATAGCCTGACACCCAATTTTCATGCTGCAGATTGTTTTGAGCTGGCCAATAATTTATGTAGAAAGGAATTTTGGGAGGGCACGGACCAACTCAGTCCTGCTCTTGCATTGCCTGTGCATTTAGATGGTGCGATTGAAGAATATTTCGAAAAAATTCTCTGATGATTATAGACAATTTTCCAAAATATTTTAAACCCCATCACAAAACTTGCTGGTGGGTTGTTACTTGCCACTCAAACACCTAATTTTTGTATGCAAGTTTCAGATTGTAATTTCCATGCATTTAAAATGGGCATTAACATCATCAATGTGATAGAAGATGCAGCCAAATGGAACACATCTCACATAATCTATTTATGACATGGCATGTCGGCGTTTCAGAGGTTGACAGCCTGAGCAATCTGTCCGAAATGCACCAATGATTTTGCAAATGCTAGGACAATCAACAAAATGTTACTAATTTAGTGCTTTTGATGATCTCCAAACAAGTAGTCTTACTTTGGTGGTACCAGGTCCGAACGAATCTGCCAGCATCAAGTAGTGGATCTGAAAAAATGAGGTTGTAAGATCCCCACCGCACAGCCTCAGAGTTGTTTGGAAATCATCGAAAGAGGATCATTGTGTCTAATGATGTGTGAAAAAATAATTTTGACATTACCATCTGTCGTGTGAGATAATGCCCAAAGTATCCCTGTCGTGTGAGAAATGCCCAAAGTATCCCTGCTGTGTGAGATAGTGCACAAAGTATGCTGTCATGGCAACAAGTATGCAAAAATATCGACGGGTTTAAATTTTATTGCGCAATTATGTTTTTTCCTGACCCCTCGTAAATGGCACATGACATTGTGAATTAATGATGGGCGGGCATGCATAGCGTATTAGCACTTCAATAATAAGTGTTTCGCTTTTTTTATATTCCAGGAAGAGGCACTTGGAGCCTTTGTTGAACCAGAAACTCTTGATGGCAACAATCAGTACTTTTGTGATAAGTGCTCGAAGAAGTGTGATGCCCACAAGGGTCTGAAGTTTGGCAAATTTCCTTATCTGCTCACCCTTCAACTAAAGAGATTTGATTTCGACTACAGCACAATGAACAGGATAAAGTTGAATGACAGGTATGTTTGTGCAAATCACCTGTGATGGCAGTGCACTGACACATGTGTTCCAAGTCAAATTGGTACACCCATGCCTCCATGATGGGATGTGAATGTGGAAACCGGTACCTGCCAACATTCAGTTTTCTGATGCTTGGTGTAAAATTCACGAGGAGATGCTGTGAAGCGGAGAGTTTCATGCAGTGACTTCAAAGTTCAAATAAACTGTTTAAGGCCATGTAGTGTCCTTAATTAAAGGGGAGGCAGTGGGCAAAGAAAGTCGCAGCTTGGGGTGTCTTGAGTTGTGGAATACCTGCAATTCATATACTCATAATGCCAGCAAAAGTCGGGTGAAGTTTGCCATGCCGGAAAAGTCGGGGGAAGTCCGAAATTTCTCTGGAAAGTCAAGGAGGTCTTGATATTTCTCTGACAACTGTTTTGGAGAAAACATTTAGAGAATTAGTTTTTTACGAATCACAAAAAGCTTGTTGATTCTGAACTGTTTTGTTTCAGTGTTTTTGTTTTCTGTGACCTTTGACCGATGATAAGTTCTCAGGTCAAAACTGCACTGCATTTGCATCCACATTCTTTTACTTTGATTTGTATAGTAGCGGCGGAATTAGATTACTCATACATGTAAAAAATTGCCATTTTTATGATTTTGGCAAAAACTACAGTCCACAGAAATTAAGGATCCTATTTTATAACGGAGGCCAAAATCTGACGCCTCCAGAAAGCTTTGTTGCAATTTGGCGCTATTATTTCTACCAACTGCATAAGAGTAAAAAGAAAGAAAAAAAAGTTTCGGAGGCAACAGTTAAATGGGAAAAACACATGTATGAGTAATCTTTTTCCGCCGCTACTATACTTATATCAGATTGAAATGGCTGAAGTGTTGAATTAATCTTTGGTGGTGTAGTACAAGTTTCAATTTCACTTTATCAGGAGATATTATGACAACTTCTGCTGAGCAATGCTTCATAGGATTCAATACTCATATTATCTCGATCCAGATGAATCACTGAAAGGGAAAAACAGTGCAAGTCGCATTTTCGGCGAAGTTTTTTTTGGCATTTTTGGGTGACATTTTTTTTTGTCAACCCAATTTGACAAACCTGACCTTTGCATCAATTGATAACTGCACGTCATTTGCAATCACATGACCAGATTCTCATGAGACTTGAAATTTAGAGAATTCCACAAGCTGGCCGATGATCCCTTGGGCATGATCATGAGTGCTTGATTACCTTTCGTTTCAGGGTATCTTTTCCGGACACTTTGAACCTCAACAGTTTCCTTGGATCATCATGTGATGACACAAAGTGTGATAACATTGAGGCAGGAGATCCTGATGCAAGCTGTGCAGCCATGGGCGATGTGCCCATGAGGACAAGCGAATGCCTGGGTGCCACATCGATGAGAAAAAATGAATGCCTGAACATCACGTCCAAACCTGAAACAGGTCTCAACGACAGCGAGGGCTGTGCTGCTGCTCAAGGGTGTTCAAAGTGTAGTTGCATTCAGCAGGTTAGTTTTACCAACTCCTTGGAATACTTATCTGTAATTAGCTTTATGATTAGCAAAATTATTCAATTGAGATTGGAAGAAATTCTGCCCAGCCAACTGTTAACCAATTGATAATGTTGGTGTGTAAAATGGGAAGGGCGTATGCCAGCATGTCCGAGAGTGGGATCTGAATTTCAGAATGGGACATGATCTCAAAATTCTAGTGGCATAACGTTAAATAAAAGTATGACTCTGACATGGTCTCTGCTAATTCCAAAAGGGAGTTCATTTGTCCCAACATGAGCAGTTGGTTTTTCGGTCACACACCGGCCAAAGCAATGGCCTGTGTCTGCGTGTTTCATCCTGTCAGCTAATTCTCTGTTGGGTGAGGAGGCATGGAGGCTTAATTTTCCTTCCTCCAAATATCCTTCCAACAAAGATCCGGGGTTTCCTTTCTGCAAATGTCTGGTATGATAGGCACAGCCTGGTGCTCCTCTTTTGTCTGGTCATGGCAGCACCACCTGTGGCTAAGTTCTGGATTTCCATTTTTGGTATAATACAAAACCATTCTATTTATGATTTTTTGCTAGAACATGATTTCTCAAATTTGCACTGTTTCAGAAAATCTCACACTTGAAAATGCTGCGTCTCAGAAAACTGTTCCGAAGGAAAAACCTCCGTCGTTTTCATCAGCTGCAATCACCCAAGTAACCCACTGTGATTGTCACCTAATGCATCACCAGATTGTGCTGATCTCAGAATTTTCCTGAGCATTTCGCATTCACTTTTTTAATCACGTCAATAAAAATAATGAGGTCCAAACATCAACACCTGGTGCGACATTTCCACTTCTTTGAAGGCGTTCGATTTTCTGATGCTGACATGGAATGCATTCCATGACATGGTATGCGGAAACAAAAAAACGCCCATGGAATATTTTTGAATGAGTATTATTTCGCTCATGGTATTTAAGGCGTTGAGATCTTTTTTGACCAGTGTTGCGTGGTTGCCAATGGCGAGGCAAAACCAATTCCACCGTGCCTATGCCCCTAAAATTCTCATCTGATATGATCATTCTTTTTGCAAACACCTTTTTTCTCCTCAGGACGACGACGAAGGTATTGAAATGGAGGGGATTGAAGGAAGCAGACGCAACAACAGCACTGGCAGTTGTTCCGAAAGCAAATGCATGTCAGAATCCTATGACGACCACTGCGGGGATTGTACTACCATGGACAGGAGTGCCAAGGGACCATATGTTTACGAATTATTTTCAATTATGATACACTCCGGGAGTGCATCGGGTGGTCATTATTATGCTTACATAAAGAACTTCAAGGATGGACAGTGGCTATGTTTTAATGACCAGTCTGTGACAAAGGTTAGTGCGATGTTGTTTTGCGGGTTGCAGTTCGGAATACTGGATATTTCAAAAATGCTGGTCTGAAC
>JASGXE010008492.1:0-17599 GCA_030068105.1 Sinentomon sp. SZTP_YWyxl
GCAGTACTTATGCTCTTGGGTTGGTTGCTGATTAGGCCTGCTTATAACTACTTATCTTAGTTGTGTATGCTTTTGGATGCTGTAAAGAACATAAAATTCATTGGAAAGCTGTGTTTTTAATTGAATTAGTGGATGACAAAGTTGCAAGGCATTTTAACATAATTTGAACTCAAAAGATGAGCCGAGGCGAAAGCTGCAATGGAGCATACGGCTGCCTTTTTTGGCAAGTATCAATTCAGGAGTCCAGAAAGCAGTTTTCTTTATTCTTTTTTGGGATATTCCGTATTTATTTACATTGCCAATGCAGCAAGGTACCTATATTACTGCAGGCTCTGGCAAAATCAGTAGGTCTTTTGGCTTTGGATTTTCAAAGAGGCTTCCCCATGGGTTTTTGCCCAAATTCAGGAGATATGGTAACTATTTTTTCTCCGTTCTTTTCTGAAACTTTCTTCAAAATATTTTTAGTTCTGGCTACATTTAAGGAAGCAATGGCAATTTAAAGCCACAAGCCTGCACACTAAGCATAAGACTTTGCCAGCTTTGGTGGCAAAAGATTTTGAGGTGGCACAATTTTATTTTTCTGCTCCTGATAGAAATTTGAACATTCACAGTTGTGCATCAATTTTATTAACCGCAGGTAGGTAGGTTCCCAAGTGAATGTATTCTCGTTAGATGGTTAAGAAAGCTGCGAAAATTTTGATAACTTGCAAAATCACCCCTATGGAATGCAAAAACAGCTGTTTTCATATTTTTCCTTTTCTCGCGATGAAAAGATGGTCCTGATGCCACAATGGTCCTGATGCCATAATTTCGAGGCTGCAAGAGGTCTTGGAAGTGCCCAATCATTTTGGTATGTCACTGAGTTAGGCAAGTTAATTTTATAGAGAGGCCCTGTTGGTATTTCGGAGTCTATTTAGTCAGAGACCTCACATGAGTTTTTTCCTTGGTTTTTTTAATTTTATTTCCCGTCAGCTTGGCCTTCCTTTGTCATGCATTACACTAGTTGCATGCAATTCCTATCAGTCTGGTGCTCAGCAGGCGATGGATGTTGGTCGGCTTGACCAACTCATTTCCGATGACCTTGCAGCTCAGAGGGTTCCATTGGCTGTGATTGCCTCGGCAGGTTGGTGAGACATCTTCAGTCACTAATTTTTTTGCATCAAGTGATTTTGAATTTTGAAACTCAAGGCTTTTTGATCAACTCAGCAAGACTTGCAATAACCTCAAATCTGAATGGATTTCGGCAAGTGACACCCATTGTTTTCCAGAAAAGACATAGCTGATTGGAGTTTGCATGAAAAGTGTGGGTAATTGGACAGTAGGTAATTTGTCTCTTTGCTCTTCGTGTTTTAACCCTTAACCTCCCAAAGGTGGATCCAATGGACCACCCCTCTGTTATTTTCTCAATATTTTTATTCCCTGGGCCCGGACGATTCCGTGCTTCCAGATAGGTCTACCATGTCATAAAAGCCTAAAAAAATCCACCAACGAATTGGGAGAAATATTGGCCCGTGGTCCAATGGACCACCCCTTGGGAGGTTACGGAAATCAAAAATTGGAGTTTCCCAAGGGGTGGTCCATCGGGCCACACTCTTAAATTTCCAATTACAGTGAAGTTGCAGGGTGCTATAGGCCGAACATCCTTCCATCTCCAAAATGACATGCGGTGCCTACAATGTTTTGCATTTCATCGACCTTTGTACATGTTTTTTTCTCGGTGGTCCGTTGGACCACCCCTTGGGCTTTTTGGGGTCACAATGTCTGGTTTTACCAAGTGTATCAACCACACATCTGCACTGTTCTTACCATTTTCTTCGATTTCCAGGATTGTTTTAGCTGTTCTGTGCCAAAAAGTCTGATTTTTTGGTTTTTAGCTCCACTGAGGGTTCAAAAACTGACTGTGTGGATTAGGGCTGTTTGGTGCCAATATCAGATAACAAATGGATATTATTTGACATTACAAATCCCAATTGAATAGATTTTGCAGTCGACACTATTTGTGCAGCCTGGTAGTCCAAATCATTATCAAAATGAAAGGATATGGGTGAGGTGATCCAATGGACCACCCCTTGGGATTTTGGAAAATGGGTGGAGGTCCAATGGACCACCCCTTGGGCAAAACACCACATTAAAAATGGTTGAATTTTTTTGAAGTGGTATGAGTTCAACTTTCTCTTTGGGCCATGCCAAGCTGTTCATCACCATCACCTTCATAAGCACATGAAGTGTTTTGAAGATGTGACATGCAATATGGAAATTATGAGGGATACCATTTTTCACAAGAAAATTCAAAAATTCTCCATGCGAAATTTAGACTTTGGAAGGGCAGGTAAAAATACCAGATTAAACAGAGGCCTTCGTTCCAAATTTTCTCAAACTCTCCAACTGGATTGTCGTTTTGAATGTAATGACACCAAAATATGTTTAAAAAATCAAAAGTTATTCAGATATGAAGTTTTGCCCAAAAACTGCAGCGAAAAACTTTTGTGTCTAGCGGATGGCAAAAATATGGGAAGAAACCATCTTAGACCGGCCAAATTTTGCATGAGACATCAAAAAGGATGCACTTTGACAGAAAGAACCTTACCAGGCCCATAAACAGGTGGGATCATGGTGTGGTCCAATGGACAACCCCTTGGGAGGTTCTGTAGAGCAACTACCCCTTGGGAGGTTAAGGGTTAACTTTGATGTTCTTCTTCAGTTCTGTGTCCCTTTGCTTATTTTTTTACTTTGATGGAAAATAGTTTTTTTTTATTTTAATCGGATTCTTTTTTCGAAGAGGAAAATTGTGAGTTAATCATAAAATTGGAATTTAAATCATGATTTTCCCACTCTGTTGGCAAGATTGCTGGTGTTGGGAATGTAATGTGAGTCTCTACGTATTGATGCGTTCTTTATTTCTACATGTACATGCCTTTGTTTGCTTTGCTTTGATGTACCTATTCTTTCTTTCTCTATTTCTTTGTTTCGTTGTTTTTCATTGATGTGTTCTTCACTTTTGCTTATTTTTGCTTTGATAGGTACCTAGATATGTGTTGTGCAAGATAGCCATAATCGATAGGAAAGAAGGAAGACAGTTTTGTTCGCCGAATTTGGTCAAAGAAGGCAAAACGTTTTTTGATTTAGCAGTTACGTGTGTACGAAAAACTTACTTACAAAGTAGTTTTGTAGTTTGGAAAATAAATGATGCACAAAACTGTCCTCTTTCTATCTTGCTTTATGGAATGCTGTGAACTGTCCTTGATGATGTAAAAAAGGCATGCATTTTCACAGCGCTAACACACAAAACAGACATACAATTACACCATACAAGAAATATGACGCATTTCTGAATTCATGTCAGGCATCAGATCTTTTTTATCCAAGAGACCACGACCTTTTCAATTGGTGATAAGCAGCAATTTCCAGTGTGTTATTTGTCGAAAAATACGTGAGGGGGATATGCCCACTAATCCAGGGCTGTCATTTCAGGATTTCGCAGGGGGGACATTACACGGAAAGAATTTGGCAGCGACCCAGAGGGGGGTCGGGGGTCGGAGCCCCCCAGTTTTCGCGGGGTCTGGGGCGGAGCCCCAACGGGGTTCCAAGGGGCAGAGCCCTTGGCGGGGGGTCTGGGGAAATTTTGAAATTTGGGGTTCATTTTGGGTGCAAAATTGGTGTTCTTGAGGGTATATTCAGCATTTGAGGCGTTTAGATCACATAATGCATGCAGGCAATGATTTATTGCTTCAGCTAAGATGCAATTTCCCATCAGTGTCTCTTCGCAGCGACCGCATTCGGCGAAGCCCCCCAGAAGCTTGAGAAATTTTGAAATTTGGAGTTCATTTTGGATGCAATATTCGTGAAATTGAGGCGAAATTACTCATGCTTGTTTTTCAATTTTATTCCCACAGAAAAGAGCAACCGGAAACAAAGAGAAAAAACTTCCCAAATCAAGTTTTCCCATCCGAAATCCTGATGTTGGGGGGAAAATAGTATCCCTGGCGAGGACAAATTTCGCAGCTGACGTTGGGGGGATGAATACGGAAGTCAGGGGGAAATCCCCCCCATCCCCCCTACAAATAACACACTGGCAATTTCAGTATCCTAATTCAATATGGATGTCGATCGTGAAGAAAAAATGGCATGTAATGAAGTTTTAAAGATGGACATGTCCAATAAAAAAACATGCCCAAGAAATTTATGTTATGCCTCAAATTTGTGTCAGGCCTGCTTGTCTACCACATATGTAAGATGCAGTTATTTTTTTTTGTCGTAGAAATTGTGATACTTGCGTTTTTGCACTTAAAACTTGGCGATAATGCATCACATTTTTATAGGCCCCCATCCTTTTACTCTCAGCTGCTGTGTTTATCCTTTGCCATTGCCCTCTCCATTGGTAATGTTAAAATCATTGCATTCTTTCATTTCATTTTTTTTTTAAATTAAAGGCACCCATACGCTGGGCCACATTGACAATTTGCAGCGGATTCAAGAGATATGTTCCAAGCACAATATTTGGCTTCATTTAGATGGAAGTGCCTTGGCTGCCTTATGTTTGTTGACCCACACAAGTTTGGTATGAAAAGTTCTTCGGTCTAATTTCGGAATGAGTTGTGCAATTTTTGAAAATTTGGCTGCAGTTTTGTAAGGTGATAATTATGGTTTTTGAATTTGCAGGCCTTGGAAATGTCCTACTTTTCCTACATTTCCTACTTTTTTGGAAATCGTCCTACTTTGTCCTACTTTTTGCTCGGTGTCCTACTTTTCCTACTTTTTGCATTTTTGTCCTACTTTTCCTTTTTCCATCTGTTGTCCTTCAACTTCATTGATGCCTATGAAGAAATCATTTCAATAATTCACAAACTCAAACTCTTTTCTTGTCAATGGGATTAAAGGCCTGATATCAACTGATGTTAATCTTCTTTTATTAATGGTCAGTTGGGGTAATTGGAGACACTAAATCAATAAAAGTGAACAAAATGCAAAATTTTTACATGCCAATGAAAAGGTGAACTGCTTTTTCGACGTTTCTCTCGAACTTCTTCTTGTTGAACTTCTTTGAAAAAGTTTCTATAGAGAAGTTTCTTTCCAATGAAAGAAGCTGCTTTGTCAATGAAGCTTTAATGACACTCAATCTGTCAATGTATTTTGACGATTAATCAAAGTTTGACGCCAAAGTGGAAAAATTCATTTCAAATGCAAATTTCGGTGCAATTCACATTATTTATTGGGCGCCCTTCGTACGTGTGTTTCTGGGTGAATTCAACTTCATTCCAACATCGCAAAGCTTAGATTTCTAAAAAAGGCCAAATTTATTCCAAGATAACCGACCTCATTTTGACACACAATTTCACGTCTGTTCTAATTTCTTTCCATCTTTTCAGCCTGCCAAAACAGCTGATAGTTTGACCCTAAATCTGGGGCAGTGGTTACGAATTCCAAGTGTTCCATTCATTGTATCCTTTAGTGTGGGAGTTTCTGTTGGCAGCTGATGATTAATTTTTATGTTGGTTGTCGAATATTATGAAACATAGATAAGGCTGCACGTTTGGTGTTACCGTTGTTACGAAATGGAAGCAATTGACATCTTTGTGCACTGAACCATAATCCATATCAAGGCCAGAGAGTTTCTAAGATGGGAATTACTTCAAATCTCCTGGGAAATGTTGATTTCTGTCATTGGATCCTGCAATTATTCTGAGTCATTGCAAGAATTCATATTCCCCTTCATGCATGCGGAAAATGGAATTCCTTGTCAGTGTTTAAAATCAGACTTGCGTGAAACGTGGTTTTGGATATTGTGCCATGTGAAACTGTTGGCGAAATTGTGAAGTATAAATCATGAAATTTGGCAGAAAGATGTTGCACTAAAAAGGATGAGCAATTTTAATGTTTCCCTTAACAACCCTTTCAAACTCACGATCGAAGACGTTGTTCAAATCATCTGATGCTGCACATGTTCATGCTGCTGGTCTTTCTCCACTGGTCTTGTCCTTTAGACTGAACTGCTTGCCATTGTGGACCTCACTTCAGGTAGGTAAGCCTCTACAGAAAAGCAAATGCCTCGATGTTGGAAAAAACTGACCATTGATGTTTTTTATGGTTTGGGTGTGGGTTTTCAGTCACAATTTGCCATATCTTTGTCTTGTAAGCCAGTATCGTCTTTAAATGCTGTTTTTCGGCAGAATAGGCCAACAGGGCAAAGATGGCCCCACCTGATCTGGTGGGTAAGATGTGATCCCTCTCAGTTCGGCAAAATTGATAGCGACCCCACTTTGCAGTTTGGCTGGCTGGACTTCAAAACAGGCATGATTTTGCTCAAAATTTTCCCTGCAGCAGGTCTCCCGCCTTTTCACAATCTGGAAAATGTATTTGCTCTCCAAACAATTATTTTGTCATTTTTGCACCAACCAACTTTCACCACTGGATTCCCGACTGCACAAGTACGAGCATGCTCTCACATGCATGGCAGTCCGCTCTTTGGTCCGAACTTGCTTGAGTTTGTTAGAAGTGACAGATTTATACAAATACTCGTAATGTTGAAAATGGGCAATGAGATGACCTGCCAAATTCCAATAAATTGATCTGATAAAGCGTGCAAGCGTTTTTGACATGAAAATTTGATCACAAAAATTTTAAAAATTTTTCCACCGGAGGAGAATTTATTGAACCTTGAACCTCTCGGTTGTTGGACCGGTGCTCTCTCAACTGCTCTGTGTCCAACCATGACTCTGAATAATTTTAGCGTAAATCAAAACGTTATGCAGTTTAAAAGTGATTAAGTTCCCAAATTTATGAATAATTCTGTTAAAACATCATTCATAATATTTTAAATTGCCTGGGCATTAAACGCCTCTCCCAGGTCGTATTTTCTGCGCCTTTTTTCATAAAATATTTCGACTGAAGACGTTTTTACTTGAACATATTCATGTTGAAGCACGATATTACCTTCCCAAACAGGTGTTTTTTGCAGTCTGCAAGTGCGGCACCATTGTACTCCCATCATTTGTGCTGCTGCCACATGGCGTTTTCACAGAAACTCGCTCAGTTACTAACCATTCATTTTAGATTCCCCACTTCACACTTGGCGGATTTACAATTCGATATGTCAATCTACGAGGGTCGGTCAACTTCCGATGAGAATGGCCCAGTAAATGTTGTCCAATTTGAATGAAACTTTGCAGAGCAGTTCTTTAGTCTTATTTAGGATGACTGACTGAATTTTAGAGATTTCCTACACCTAGAACAGAATTGGGAAGGTTTCAAAACAAACGCCTAATTCTGACACTTTTCTGAGCTTGGCATCCGTTGAACACGAGCAGTGATTCGATTTGTCTCCATGGAAGAAGTGACACCCACTGGCATCCATTTCCTCATAGTCAACATGTTCCTCGAAGACACTCCTTCACATCCTATGACTTACCGCTGGGTCGAAAAGTTCGGAAGGGGTCAGACATGTCTTGAGAACGAGACCTGTGATTCAAAGCAGTGACGCCAAGCAGCCTTAACCAACTTTGACAGAAAATCAAAATCAAACATATGAAGGAACTGCTCCCAAATCTGTTTTTAGTGATGGAAATCTCTAAAATTCAGTCAGTCATCCTAAATAAGACCAAAGAACTGCTCTGCTGAGTTTCATTGAAATTGGATAACAACTACTGTGTCATTCTCATCGGAAGTTGACCGACCCTCGTACAAAATGGCTCTTCCTTACATTTTTACCACAAGGCTTTGGCCCAGAACGAATTTGTTGGAATCTTGACTGTGCTTGTGTGTCATTTCCAAAATTGATTCCAGATCCTTCAAGAAATTGTCATTTTTGATTGCCAATGTGTTTTGTGGTCTCAAGAAACATAAGACATTGGCTTTTCTATAAGCCTAACTTGTTTTTGCAGGTTTTGGGCCAAGAAGGTATCAGGAAATCAGTTGAGAAGTCATTTGAAATAAGTGAGGCACTTCAGTCTTGGATTCTTAGGCACAAAAATCTGTGTTTATTGGTTAGTAGGCATATATCGAAGGTATATGCTCAAATTTTTAATAACTGTATCGCATCATTGTATGGCTAGACCAAATCAACGGGCAGATTTTTGAATTTCTTTTCTATTTTCTAACTAAGAACTTCCCATTTTGTAACCACACATCTTGGATAAAATCGAGAATGCTCGACCTCCTTGCTCGATGCATATGATTTGTTAAAAATGTGTTTATTGGAAAACTTGCAGGATTTTTTCAATGCTTTCAGTTGTGGCCATGATATGCCATTTGTCTGCCCGTGTGAAGGGGTCCTTGGAAGTCAATTTTAAGTAGTTAAAATTCAAAAAATTTCATCCATCTGGCCAATGCCTGATGCAAACTGACCATTTACGTATAATGCGGTTTGACTGAGGGAAATTGATCGCACCTAGATAGCTTTGTCTACATTTTGCCAGTGGCACGGATACTTCATATTGGTACTCATATCTTTGACGAGAACATTTTCTCAACATTGTATTTGAATTTCCTTCCTCTTGCTAACCCATCCTCACCCTGCATTGTTTGGTGCTTTCGCCTCAACAATTTATTCATCTCTTGCCTGATCTGCCATGCTATGCAAGTGCAAGTAACACATAGGCAGGGAACAGGGCTGCAGAATGAGCACTTTTCTCTTTAAGGTTATGGGCCGTCATTACTTCATCAGTGTTTGGGTGGTAAAGTAGTCTTTTCAACATACATCAGCTAATTTGAGTAACCTCGTGTGTATCAACTGGTGTAAAAAAACTGGTCCTTTCTGTTATTTTATTTTTGCATATGACCTCTTTCTATTTTGGCAGAGTAAGAAGCCATTAAAAGTGACGAATAATGATGTTGGCAAAGAACATCAGCCGACTACACTGAAGGAAATTTTAAGCCAACCGGCTAGCACTGCTGTAAGTTTTCTCCCTCAGCTAAACAATTTCATCTGCATTGTGCACGTCTTACATTTAGATGGCAAGCCATGGGTCATTGAAGGTGCAAAATGGGTATTGAAATCCGTTATCATTCATGCAGGAATATTACCTTATTCCATGTGTGCCTGACATGTTTCAGAACATTGCAGATATGATGGACTGAAAGGCAGCCTGGATGGCAAGCATATCTGTGGCCTGATATAAATATTTTGTTACTATTTGATAGATCCCCAATATCACATCTGAGAAAGACCTGCGAATGCAGTTTAACCACGTTTGGGAGGTTCAGTATGTGAATGCACAAGTTGACATGGATATCATGGATATAACAACAGGCAGCTATGCACATGGTTGTGGGTGGTTTTTTGTCCTCTCGTCCTGTTGACCAGCTTGCCTATGTAAAATGTTTCTCTTCAGTCTCGCTCTCACACTGATATTCCACGTCATTCTGCTGTTGAGATAACCGCTCCAGTCTCTCAAGAAGTCTTGTGCATCCATTCATTTACAATATGATTTCGTCTTGTCAAACATTCGTTCTCTGTCATCAGTCTCAGTGTAAAAGTTTGTCGATTTCTCCGTTTCAGTCGGTCATTCGTTCCAGTTAAACTGTTCACGATTTTCATGTTGATGTAGGTTCATCCACAACCGAACATGCCTTGGCAGTAGGCAGAGCAGGTTTCAAAAATCAATTTCAAGGACTTTGGCTTGAAAGTGGGTCAGCAATACTTTGAACCTTTGTCCAGGCTGGACTTTTCTTACTAAAAATTTGCTCTTTGGTTTCATAAAGAGAAAATACCGAAAAGCTGAAAATTTGAACATCTCCTCGTTCCAGGCAACTTTTCAGTTCATAACACCTGCTATGCGCAGAAAGATTTCAATACGTATATGGGACAAGATAACATTCTGCAGGGACCGTGAAGGAGTTCATACAGACCACCAGCCCTGAACAAAGGAAAGTGTAAAAGGCTTTTGTGCCACCCTGAAGTGCAATTCGTGATGTGTGCACATTGACCCGATGATCAAACTTGTTTTTTTTTTTTTTTTTTTGAGAAAAAAAGCAACAACTGCACTTCTGGCAATATTTCAGATTTTTCCAACGCTTGCATTTGATTTCTTTCCGTCTACTTTTTTATATCAAATTCCTCGATGGAGGTGGGACATGTTGGCATACTAAAGGTTGTCACACTTGGATATCCATTTTATCATTTTTCCAGCAGAAATTGTCAAAATAATTAAATAACTTTAGTCTTTACACCAAATGTGGTCTTTGGCACATGGTTCCAATAATTGCACCAAGGCAAATTTGGCCACTTTTTGGAAATGCCATAGCCTTCTACTTTTGAATTACACCTTCATTTCCAGGCACTTTTCAATGTTGTTTGTCCAGTTGTTGTATTCCGTTATGTTGCTGATTCAGATCATGATATGCCTGGAAGTGATCACGACCGAGCCAAGGCTTCTCTTGATAATCTAAATTCTTGGGTATGTTTATTCTTTGGGTTGATTTTATTTGTTTTTTGTCTCGGGATCCCAATTTAGTTCACTGCTCTTGGACTCCATTTTTTATCAGATATAGCATAGATCAAACAAAGCTCATCTAATTTCACAGTGAGTTCTGACATCATCCATTAGTTTACATTTCCGGAGGATGGATTTTTATTTTTATTCAAATCTGCAAAATTTTATTTTAGCCCTGGTCAGAAATATTCAGTTCATCACTGTACCAGGCATAATTTTTTTAAAATGACACAATGACAATGGCAATGATTTTTGGACTTATACTTTTTGATGTCACCAAATAGTCCGATTTGGGCTGATTCCAATGATAAAATTGCCATTGCTGTGAATTTATTGGTTGAGGAGATATCGCGATTTCTGTGCGACACCTTTTCACACGGCATTAATTTTTTCATTAATTTACTTGGAAAAAAGCACATTTTCAAGGCGTGTTTTTACAGCTTTCACTTTTTTGACATTTTTTGAACTTTCGATTGCTTCTTCTGCATAACTCCTTAAAGGAAATGAAAAATTGGCACCCTTGCTGAAAAAATGCTGCTCTTTTTGCTGACAGAGCCAGAATTGTAGATTTTTTACTCCGCCAAGTTTTGAGGTCCTCTTTCCAAACATGTCTTACGCCATTGCCGCAAATGGCTGAAAGGCGTTTATTTTTCATGAGAATTTTGGGCAAAATCTGAAAAACGGGCCCAGTCAGCCAAAAAGGGCAAAGTTTTGCACACCATAAATGTTCAGAGTAGGCAAAAAGTCATTGCAGGTCTCCAGAAATGTAGTGCTTAAGGGGGGGGGGGGAACCATACGCGTCGAACTTTTTTGTTTCTCGACGGATTTTTTTGAAATTTTGCAGGTGAAAAGAGCATAAAAAATGATGAAGATTGATATATTAACATGTTAATTTGTGTGCCTCACACCGGAGTTACAGACAAACATAGGCGAAAAAGGCCATCGGTAAAAATGCATCTCCTCCAAAAACCCTCTGGCAGAATGAAGCCATATTTCACCCTGTGGACAGAACAACATAATAGAGCCACTTTTGTCAATTTGTATCTGGATTTCAAATTGCAGAATAAGCGTGACCGTACTGCTAAGCTAATGTTTAGCTGATTTTCGGCGGTCGCAAGCTAATAAAACCAAAAATAGAGCTTAAAACTAAAAAAGGACTCTATTTTCGGTTTCCTCGTGAAAAATTGGTCCAGTACACCAAATTTGAACATTTTGCATAAAAATTGTGGGAGGAGATGCATTTTGAATGCTTTCGGTTTTTGAAAAAAGAGAAATGCGAGAAAACCGCAAATGTTCGTGTCGAGAATGCAAGAAAACCAATGCAACGAGTTTCGGATAATCGGTTCTATCTTGAAAACTTTCAGAAAATCAGAAGAGAGTTTTGGAAATGGCAAAGTCTGGGCTATAACATGAACATAAAAAGAAAAAAAAAAACATATTTTTTCCACTTTTTTGCAAAAAAAAAACATGGTTTACCCCCCCTTTAGCTGCGAAATTTTTGCACGTGCACCATGAACGGAAATTTCAGGAAACATCTGAAAACATAAGAAATTGACTAACAGCCTTTTTCCGTTCGCTAAAAAAATGCGAAAATGCAACATTTCGTTCCCTCTGCGTGGAGCTTCTTCAGGCGAGCACCGAAGTCTTGTGTTTTGATATGTTTCCTAAAGCAGCATCAACGTTTTTGTGACCATGTTACCATAACTCAAAAATCAATTGACCAAAAATCGATAAAAACGGAAGTTAGTATTTTGACTTCGACCCCTTAAGGGGGGGCAGGGGGTCAGAAAATGTGAAAAAACTTATTTTTTGGTCTTTGTTCACATTGGCACCACCAAATGGTCCATTTCTTGCTGATTCCAATGATATAATTACCATTGCTGCAGCTTTATTGGTTGAAGAGCTATCGCGATTCCTGTGTGACACTTTTTTCGCGCGACAGTATATTTCTCATTTACTTTGAAAAATCCACTAAATTCAAGGCGCGTTTTAACCGCTTTCGTTTTTCCAAGTATTTTTGAACTTCCGCTTGCTTTTTCTCAGCAACCAGAAGTGCTTGAGAGGTAAAATTTGGCACACTTGACGAAAAAAAGTGTGTTTTTTGACTGATGAAGTCAGAAATGCACTTTTTGGCTCAAAATCTAACTTGTTGCATGTGCTTCTCATTTTACATGCTCGCTAGTTACATAACTGCTGTTTCCGAGTGTTTTTATCTACTTTTCAAGTCAAATGTTGAAAAACTGGCTTCATCAGTCAAAAAGTAAGTCTTTTTGGGCAACTTTGGTGAAAACCAGATCACAAGATGTCTTGCGATTTTCCCACAGCATGCGCGAAAAGTTTTGCACTCTTTTGACCAGTTATTTGTGAATAACTCTGGAACCACTTAAACTACTTGCAACAGCATTCTGATTTTTGCATGGTTGTTGTCTTCTAGAGAAGTGTTTTGGGCCAAACCGATTTGTTCCAAGTCCCCCTAGTTTGGGGGTTATGGGGGCGTAACCTCCAAAAAAGTGCTCTCGCTAAAAGACTATAGCCCGCGGGCAAATATTAGGCCAGGGCATTGAAACTTTGCATGTGGTTTCTATATGATGTGCCCTAAAAACGTTCACTAGAACTTTCTGGTATCTCACTTCTGAGCAGAGTTACATGGTCAAGAATTGAGCTTAGCGAGGTTAGCGTAATGGCCTTCGGCGGTTTATTGATTGGTGCAGCCAAGTTATCAGAGATAGAACAAAGTTCTAGTAAATTCTCAAAGATAATAACCCCTGGAACAACCCCTCAAAATTTCACCTTTTTATCTCCAACCGTTTCGGAGATCTATTCAGTTGAATTTTGTGCAGAGACAAAAAACGCGCATCCGAGAAAAATGCATTTTAAAGTTGACACACAAAAAAAAGTTAATGCAGACTGAATAAGATGTGCCGGAAGGTCTCGGCTAAAACAAGGCATAACTTTGCCATTTGTTAGCCGATTTTAAAAAACTTGGACTTTTTGGAAAGAGGAAACATCCAGCTAAAGGGCCCCATCAGATTAGCAAAAGTGACTTTTTTTAAAAATTGGTAGATTTACAGGGGGGTCCCCTTAAAGGAGCCTATATTGTGTCATTTTCCATCTGCTGTCATCAGTTGCAAGGGAGAGACTTGCTAACAAAGAAGTCCTAAAAAAGAATGCATTCTATTGCCTGAAATGCATTATGAACGCAGAAGTTCTTTTTTCTTGGCAGCCATTCCATTTTCTTGCAGATTTTGGCTGGTCTGAAAACTTTTGCACGGTAAAGTTTCATTGGTAAATGCCATTTTAGAGAGGAGTTTTCTCCATTTCATCACTGGACAAAACTGTTCGTTGTCTGAGTGACCTTTTTCCCAGTAGTTGACAAAAATCTGATCCATGCGTTGGTAAAATCTCATTTCATTTTTTGTTTTGCATTCGAGACAACCAACCTTAATTGTTTGCAGTTGGGGCAAATATTGCAACGTGATGCTTCTGAGATACCATTGGAAATTGTCGACGTTGAAAACTGCGGCTATTCCATCCGGATAGTGCCTCTTGAATTCAAAAAGGAAGCCAGTCTTGAGGACGTCCAACATTTCTTGGAAACTTTAGAAAAACAGCTGGTTGGTTGATTGGTTGACTTACTCTTTCTTTCGTTGGGTTTATAGTTGTTATGCTGTCCGTGTATCAAT
The DNA here is from genome assembly GCA_030068105.1 of Sinentomon sp. SZTP_YWyxl. Taxonomy (NCBI): domain Eukaryota; kingdom Metazoa; phylum Arthropoda; class Protura; order Sinentomata; family Sinentomidae; genus Sinentomon; species Sinentomon sp. SZTP_YWyxl. The sequence goes on from JASGXE010008492.1 coordinate 14,111, forward strand.
GGCATTCAAGAAATATGAGTTGTTAAAATCTTCTCATCTTTGAACGCATGCTCTCCCATACCTTAATTGCTGGTCCGGTTGTTACACTGAGGTAACTTTTTTGCTTGAAGATACAGGATGTGGTTCATTTCACGATCTGGAATGATCTTTGCCTCACACCAACGGCCCATCATCTGGTCCCTAATTGTTATGCTGATCTGCAATCGTCGTTTTGTGTCTCCCCATACCTTTTGCATTCTGCCTGGCATGTCATGAAGGAAATTCTTTTTTTCTTCTTGTAAATGCAATGTCAAAATAGTCATCGTTTGTAAATAACAAATTAACTGCATCTGTGCGGCATACTCTGGAAGAGATTAAATGAAGACAGTTTATTTGCAGGCCATTTATTTTAACCATCATATTCCTGAAATTTGTTGTCAAGTCTCCGGTGGTTCAGTTCAAGCTGTTGCCTTTTTTGTGTCAGGAATTTCTTGCAGTAATTCTGCTGTTACTTACCATACCTTCAGCAGTTGCATTGAATTTTTATTCAAATTGAGCCGAGTTGTTCTGAAATAATTCCAGAGCATCTTGAATGCCACAGTTTATCACAAGAAGTCATTTACTGAGCTGGTTTCCAAATCGAATTGCATGAAGATGGTTGATGTTGCACAATGGGCTGGACTAGGAGGGGTGTGCTACATTCCCTCGCTTTGGGCACAGGAGCCGTTTCACCAGTTACCAGACCAGGCCAAAGAGGACATCAACAAGTTGAACAAGGAGCTGGTGGCCATGCTGAAGAGCACTGATCAAGCCTTTTCTTTAGGTATTTTTTCCTGCTGACTATCTTTTACTCGATGGAAGTGACTTCAGGCTATTGCTTATTGTGACTGGTGATTGTCGTCCGATCTGGGTGTCCCAATTTGGAATGCTGTTCGTCGTCCACCTAGTAAGGTGCAGCCAATAATTGGTCATGTCTACTGCACACGTTGTTTTAGCCATTGTTGGTTATGTTGGCTGAGAGAAAAGAGTTGTGTGTGAAGAAATTGTAGGCAATAGCTTCCGAAAACCCCATTTTGTTGAAAGCTTCTGCAAGTGAAGCAACAATGTTTTAGGATAACTTTAACAGGGTCTGCGAGATCGGATGCAGGAAAGTTCTGACTTTTTGGAGAATAAAATATGTTTGCAGAAATTAAATGACTAACTTGACACTATTTAGATCTCCGAATCAATTTGAGGCGTGACGATTCGGGGGTATCGCACCCTCGTTGACGAACGACTGATTCGGAGATCTAAATATCGTCAAGTTGTCATTTAATTTCTGTGAACATGCAATCTCCAAGTTTCCAAGCCTGGCTATAAAGTACTGCTTATTCGGAGAATAAGCCAGGGGGGTGAACTGAACATGTTTATGTTGCTACCAACCTGGAAAACCTGGAATACTTGGAATTTTTTTCGCACCCTGGAAAACCTGGAACACTCAGAAAAAACCCTGGAAAACTGAAAATTTCCATAAAAAAAAAAACAGCCAAAAAATGGAAACAGAATTTCATAACATTTTTTAGTTCACATTTTTTTTTTTAAATTTCCAACGATGACACCTGAAGACATTCTTGTCTTGCAATTTTTGTCTACACCTCCCATTTTGTCTTGTCCTCGGATAAACCCTGGAAAAAGACCTGGAAAAAACTGAGAATCCTTCTGGAAAACCTGGAAAACTCAGGAATTCCGATTTTTCAAAACAGCAGCAACCATGGTTTAGCACACTAAGCAGCTGGCAAACTAACAATGGTATAAGATCAGGCATGGTCCTGACAACCATGCATTTCTTCAGTGACAAACCGTTGACAAAAATTCTTTGTCGTGGCATGGTGCACTGGTAGCATTGTTTTACAAGATGCCCGTGACCTAGCTCTAAAATGATCTTGAAAATGGACAAAACTGGGTACCTTTCCCACCACAGAAAACAAAAAATGGCACCTTCAGGTAAACAAGGAAAAGACATAATAGAGCCAGTTTACGTTCGTAACTTACAAGAATAAATTTGCTACATTTAGGTCCCACACACGTGGACCTTTCTCAAGCGGTGTTGGTATCGTATTGCAGTGCGATACCAACACCTCTCGAGAAAGGTCCACGTGTGTGGGACCGAAACGTAGCAAATTTATTCTTGTAAGTTACGAACGAAAACTGGCTCTATTATGTCTTTTTCTTGTGATTCTGACGTTCGTGGTGCACGTGCTGAAATTATCCTTCAGGTAAAGACTTCAGTACTGATGATCCTTCATACTTGTATGTTGCCATTCAGTTGATTTAAATAAATGGGATTGTACCAAGGATTAGTGTTAAATATTTGATGATGGTTACTGTAAAAAAACTATCGACCACATTCCCCATTCCTACTCACCCTGAGGTTCAACTCAATAGTCAATTCAACAGATAGATGCATCTTTCGCAACAATTAAAAAGGAACAAGCATTGTTCCAATAGGAATGAAATTTTCGCAACACAAATCTATCCACTAATTGACTGTTGAGTTGAACCTGAGGGTGAGTGGCAATGAAGGATATGGCTGCATGTTTTTAAATAATGCAGATAAGTCTGCATTGATAAATGTTGGTTTCAAACATTATCATGATTTTTCCAGGAGAAAGCGAGGGTGGAATTGCCTGTGTAAGATTTGGCATGGTTACTGCTGAGACTGACACACTTGAGCTAGTTACTTTAGTTGAAGAGATTGGCAAGAGCATTGAAGAACATTCAAAGATGCTGGAATCTATGGCTGAAATTGTGAAAAAGGGTTAGCTTGCACGACTCTTGATCAATGATAAACATTCCAGATTTGTGTTGCTTTCTGAGAATTTATTTTTGTGACTTATTTTTTGTTTGTTTTGTTTGTAAAATGACGTCAAAATCTGTTCCCATAACTAGATCATGGATGCAATACATTGTCACTTTTTTAGTCGTCAGTTGTGATTCATCGATTCTTTCCCATCTGCCTTTGGAGACATATTCTTTGTGACTTTCACGCGTAGCAGACCACGGCAATAAATCACAAAGGCGCCTCGAGTTTTGAAATGGAATTGTTGAAAAAATCCCTGCCATTCCGTGGGACTGTCATATTAGATGCATTGTAACTGAAGTTTTTTTTTTCTCTTCAAACCTGGCACAGTTGTTTCAAAATTACTCTGCCAAAATTCTTTTGTTGACAGTTGTTTCAGTTTTCGTGTCTTTTCTATCAGTTCCAAATGGTTTTTTGACCTTTTTTATTTTCATATTTTTAATCATTTTTTATATAATTTTTTCCTGCTACTGATTTTAGACTTTGAATCGGTGACAATTTTCAGACCTTCAAACAGACCTTTACTTCCAGTTACAAATGATATTTTGATTTTTTTTTATTTTCATATTTTTTTATCATTTTTGATCGTTCCTTTTTTGTGCTGCTGATTTTAGGCATTGAATCGGTGACAACAGACCTTCAAAGAGAGGCGGAAGAAAAGCTCTGGCAAG
>JASGXE010008493.1:0-17869 GCA_030068105.1 Sinentomon sp. SZTP_YWyxl
CATGCTTGATGCTGATGGTATGGGAGGCCTTGTTTGGTCGCGTGTGTATGACTGCTGTGTGTCTGTTATTGAATGCTATATGACTAGGCCCCGTCCACATTCCGATGATGTGTTTTTCCATACTCCTATACCTACCCTCCTCCCCCTCCTTCCTTTACCCTTGCCTAACCTTACGAATAATGCAGCCGACGGTCGCGTGTCCTCCCCTTCCCTCCCTTCCCCTTCCCAGGTATATGATGACATTTGCTGTCATATGTGAGAACTTTGCAGTTCTCCATTGACGATTGCCTCGTGGCATAATAACCTGCGTAATGCAGCGTCTGATACCTATACCTACCTATGTGGTTGTGGAATGTGGATGGGTTTTAGCTCAATTATGCTGCTACAATAAGCTCACGCAATAATCTACATTATGGGGTTGGAAATAAAGGTGGAATAATCGCAGACACATCACATTTCCGATGGTGCTGAAGCTGACAATGGATGATTTCAATTTAACATCAACATTATAGTGGTTCACTCCTAATCTATGCCAAAAGTAGGCATTTCAGAATGTTGAACCTCTTCTCTTCATGTTCTTCCAACCAACATAATATCTTCCCGCAATAGGCTTAAGCCCTCAAGGATTATCAATCCAATCTGCATCGCATTGAAGCATGTTTCGTTCAAAACTTTGCTATTAGAGGTGTGCGAATCCTTTTGAATCCAGAAATCGTGAATGCGAATCTCTTTTTTCCCAGTAGATCAAATCCGAATCCACTCGAATCCAAATGGCCTCGAATCCGAATCCTCCTAGAATCCCAGAATAGGAATAGATGCCAACGTTCTTTTCTGTGGGAGCTCCAATTTATTTGCATTATTGCACCATTTTCCACATTATTTTCAAATCATGATTTATCAATGCAATACCTAGGTACCTATTTCCCGTTGAATTACAGAAAAATATTTTTTTAGTGGCAGTGTTAGTGGTCAAGCGCGAGTGCCTCGCACGTCAACACTGAGTGTTGTTTCGTGGCCACACAGTTCTGACAAGATGGGTGGCTGATGCGTGGACTATGCCCAACTGTAAGTTTTAGTTTATTGATAATTGCAACATGAATTGGGAATTGGCGAGAAACTCTCAGTGCAAGACGACCGGCGGAGGACTTGCATTTGCATCAAACGCAACTCCCAAGAAGTTTGGCTTCAGCGCAATTGCATCCACTGCTTCTCAAAAAGTGGTTTCATGACTTCATGGTTTCATGACTTCATGGTTTTTTGCAATCTTCTTAAAATTTTTCACTGCCATTTACCGTACTGGCACCCACCCATGAAGACACACACCTGACTGTGACTGACCCCCATTGCGGTTTGTGGGTTGGGTGAGGTTAGGTTGAGGTTCAGTTGGGTTGTGTTTTGCACACATTAAATGGTTTTTGTTTATTAAAGGTGCCCAATCAAATACGAGGGCCGTTCAACTTCCAATGATTTTCGCTATTATAAAATTGAGATTCTTAACTGTAATTCCCTGTGGTGATCAATCATTCTTTTTGTAGTCTCCAAGTATGTCAATACATTTTTGACTGCGATGGAACAGCCTCAGAAGTCCGTCGCAATAATTGACCTCTGATTGGCTAGAAAACCAGCCCTCAACTGCACATTTCTGCTCCTAGTTGCTTTGGAAGTGCTTTCCTCGGAGTTCCCTCTTCAGGGAAGGAAAGTGGTGGTAATCCCGCATGGTGCCATGTCAGGGGAGTACGGCTGGTGAGGGAGAATTTCTAAATTGTATGTGATAGATTTCTTGCGGCTTTTTCCCACACGAGTCAAAATCGAACCACTGAGCGCCGAGCGGTGCTCAGTGGATGCCATTTCAGCTGAGCACATGTTTTCAGATGTTCAAGAGACCACAAAACCAATACTTATCACTTCAGAATCCTGAAAATCAAGGTGCAAGCCTTAAACACATGTATTCAAATCTGTACAAAAAATAAAAACCGCAGCTCAATATTTTGAACATGAAAATCATTGGAACTTGTTGACATGCTTTGTTTCACTTTCTGTAATATTGTGTCAGTCCCAACTGTGCCTGCTCCGGGGGGTAGCACAACTGTTGGCAGCTTCATTGCCTTGTTTGATTGTGTTATTTTTTTTTTTTTTTATGGGCAATGGGTAATTTAAATTTTTTTTTGTGTCCTGGATCGGTTCTGCATCATTCTTTTTTCTAGGACAGTAATGTTACCAATATTGGTAGCCTAGGTATGTTATATCAATATGAGCTCCTCTTTTGTCTCCTGATGATCCTTTCTTGGACATCATGGGGGCATGCTGAGGGAAAAGCATACAGGCCATTGTTTGTTCAGTGTTTTGTTTTCTTTTGTAGGTACTTTCTTCCATGCTATGATACCAGCCCCCGAACTTTCTCAATCTGTGTGCTGCTCCCTTTCACCCCCTTTTCCGGTTCAATGGGAGCACAACTTATAGGTAGGTAGATATCTATTTTAGCTTTCATTTCTTTTCTTTCGGCCTCAGCTCTGGTCTGCCCAGCCCTCTCATTCGTGGGAGCACCTGGAATGGCCATAGCACATTTTATATATATATAAAAAAAAAAAAAAAAAACCCTCGTATAACCAACCCGAAAATGCATAGTTGGGTGGGATCACCCTGTTCGTTACTTGAGGTGAGTTTCTTGGGAATCTGAAATGTGGTTGAAAAATACAAATTTGCAAAAAATGAAACATTTTTTTCTTTGAGAAGTGGTGGAAGCGGTGGCGCAAATCCCGGGATGGGTGGACAGATGCCGTCGATGCGGTGGTAGGCGGGGCTTCGCAATATGTTACCAGAACATATTCTTACACAGTTAGTTTGGGTGGTCCCTGAAAACCGGACAGCCGGACAGACAGCCGGACAGGACCGCCGGACCGACCCGGACGGGTTAGGTTAGGTTAGATTAGGTTAGGATAGACTATCCTAACCTAACCTAACCCGTCCGGGTCAGTCCGGAGGTCCTGTCCGGCTGTCCGGTTTTCAGGGACCACCGTTAGTTTGGTCTGCCTGGACCAGTTTGGTCTGCATGGGCTATGACTTCCGGTTTTCAGTGCTCTGAAGGATCACGCAAGGAAGAGATGCACAAGTTCTCGGCTCTGGATTTCGAACTCTGGCTGCTTTGCGCTTGCGGTCCTCAGCAACAAACCCAAATATTGAGAGAAAGTTAGGATGGCATGGTCAGCAAGAATGTAATTTGACAAACTAAACAGTGGGTTGAAAACTTGGAGATGTGTCTGAAACTAAAATATCAGTTATCACCCTTACCGGGAATTTCGACGATTTTATCTCCATGGTGTGAGCAGTGTTGCCAGACAGTTTTTTTATTTTGCGCAAGATTTTTTGCCCAAAAACCGCAAGAAATCGCAAGATTTTTTTGAAATCCGCAAGAAAAATCGCAAGATAGGAATATTTGCTGTTTGCAGGAATATTTGCTGTTTTGCACCGAATTTTGCAAAAAATTGCATTTGTAGAGATTTGCGTTCCTGGGGGAACAGCAAAGATTAATTTGGAAGACACAGAGAGGCCGTCAAAGTTGCGAAAGAGCGAAGGACGATAGACTTTTATTGCCGACGAAAAAACAAGAATTCAATTGAAATGGGCGTTTGTGCTTGGGCGTTAAACTATTTGGCAACGTTGCAACACATGGCATGAACAAAGTATACAGACCGAAAATTTGAAGATCATGTGCATACGCCGCCAATGCTTTTTCTGCATTGAGTTTGGATGGGGATTTTTGAAAATTAAAAATTGAGGATGGGCTTAGATTCTTTGTTGGAGAAAGAGAGGGAAGGTTCGAGGCTTTTTCCTGCTGACTGCTGAGGAAGCCAGATGTGTTGTTTGGAGCGGCCATCTTTTCTGAGTCTTTTCGCCGAAATGTTGAACCTGTTTGATGCAGTTCTGCCATTTTTTGCTAAGTTTGGCGATTAGCTGATAGAAATTTGAAGTTAGCTGAGCTATTTCACTATCGACGATGGACTCCTGTGGCTGTGGCTGGAATCAAGTGGCAGATGATGGCTTGTGGAGCTTCGACGTTCCAGAACTTTGAGTAAGCTCTAGTCACTTAAGTTTCCTCCTTCTCCAAGCCCGGAACTGATGGTGGATCTGGGCTAACCTGATGGCTGGCTGGACAGGTGTTGTCTGCTGATGCAGATACTAGGAGCTGGGCTACATTAAAAACTGTTTGCTGCCGGTGGTGATGCTGGGAATCTGTTTGGCTGTGCCAAAGGCCAAACGTGAAGCATGGATGGCTGAAAGCTGAAAAGCAGTGACGAGAGTGCTGCTCACACGAGTACCTGAGCTGTGCTAAAAAGCAAGTGTTCCTGTTCGACAGACAGCAACTTCTGCAACCAATGGCTGCGTGCCAAGTGCCTTCACGTTTCCGTGCCCGGTGCCATAAACTTCTCTAGTCAGCCCCTCCGTCCCTCCATTCGCTCCCCAGTGTTTTCTTTCTGGCCAGTAGGTAGGCAGGTTGAGATGTGCCCTAATGGCAGGTCCTGTTAGAAATGCATTCACGCAGGTAGTAAGTTAGGTAACGTCTAGTCATAGATAGCATGCCGGCTCTTGGGGGTTTTTTAATTTTTCATCTTGTTTCTTGTTGTGTGTTGGGGGAATGTCTGAGTGTAAAATTTGTTTTCAAAGGCCGTTGCCCTTTTTTAAATTTTGCTTGATGCCATGAAATTTTGCCAGAGTTTATAAGATGTTATGCCTTTAGTCTAAGATTGTTGTGTGAAATCAAGTCGTTTTATTAAAATTAGCCCAGGAGGCGTTTTTTCAAAATGCCTTCGTTCTTGAAAGCTGGAGGGATGTGTAACCCAGAGATAATGGAAAATTTGAGTTAGCTACCTCTGTTGCAAATTCTGTTCACCTAATCTTGTGGATATCCAACATTTTTGTCTAAATTAATTGAGAGCTCGCAGCGGGATACTGAGAGACAGAAAGCTGTATTTTTCTAATCAAACACTAGTGAGTGAAATCAAATAAATCAAAGTCAAGAAATACCGAAGGTGCTGATAAAATAAAATTGTTCGAGGTGATCCTGATCCTGGTCCGTCGTGTTCAAAGCCGATCGTAGAAAAACAGTAGAGTCTCGTATTGAGGTCTCGATGAAGCCCGCATTTTTTTTTTGAGGTACCTATCTATCTAGGATTAACTTAGTTTACTCAAAACAGAAGTGAGCTAACGTTTCTTTCGCCCTGAGATGAGGAGTTTCCAAAGAAAAAGCTAGCCGGAGCAGGAGTTTATCTCTTTTTACAGCACGCAACATACCCATTTTGATTGGGATTCAGACAATTTCTTTCTGATACAGTTTAAACGGGATCACTTAAAAAACATCTAATTTTCGGAAGGTCTTAAGGTGAAGGCGTGGATTGGTACCTACCTCTTTCCTACCTACCTACCTGCATGAACGGTACCTGTTTCTGTTTGTAATCTCTGTCCATAAAAAATGAAACGAAAAAATTAAATAAAAATGTGCAATGTTGATTCAAGCGCCACAGTTAAAAAACCCAAATCCCCAAAAACCAAACATTGCCTACACAACCCCATATTTTCGCAAAAAGTTGAGTTTCCACTGGTACGCTGCAATTACTGCATTACGCAGAATTTTACAAAGTTAAAAATGCCATGGACGTCATTGGGAGCAGCCATTTAAAACATGGTCCTTCAAAACCGCGGATATAAATGCGGATTCTGCAAAAACCATTCAAACCTTACCCATCCCAACCTTGCGTGTGGGTCTGATTGAAATTTCCCCAACTATCGATTTCCCCAGACCTTCCCCAAAAGATGTAAAATTTCCCCAAAAAGGGGAAATATTTCCCCATTCGGCCACACTGTCAGTCAAACGCACGTCGCACAACATCAAGCAGGAACCAGTGACTTGCCTGCCACCACGAGTCTGACTTGCCAGTGATGGTGGCGGCCATTTTGGGATCCAAAGATGGCCGACGGCGCATTCTTTGGGCGCATTCTTTTTTTGACCAAAACCAGAAATTTTGGGGAACACACCTGGGAAAAACTTCAAGTCCGAATCCCTTGGAGGTTAAGTTGGGTTGGGACAGTGCAGTAAAGGTTGGGTTAGTTTAATTTAACTTTGATTTGGTGTAGATTTTGTGAGATCAGCGGAATTCGATCTTAAAGTTTTTCGGACCAAAAATTATACCGATCCGAGATTTTTACAACGAGAACCATTTGCCATTTTGGGCGGTGTTCAAATTGAATTTGAAGTTGATTCATTCACCAATTTAGATGGCCCGCAGCACCACGGACATTTCTTGTGATTTTTGCCAACTTTATACTGAGTGGAGCAGGTCATCTTTTCTTTTTTCTTTTTCTTTTCTTTTTCTTTTCTTTTTCTTTAATGTTTTCAGAAAGAAAAGGAAAAAGAGGGAAGCATCTTACCATATGCAGCAGCAGGATTGATGTTGAATTTAGCAATCAACAAGACGACATGAAGGTAACAGGACTTAATCTACACGAGATAAACTTTCTACTTTGGTGGTTTCACCGCACGCTGATATCGGTGAGCCCGTTACGAAAAAAGTGGAGGGGTCAAATCAAATGGTTCGTCTCGGTTGTTTGATGTTTCTGACAAAAGCGGAAAACGCGATGGCGATTTTTTTCGAAAAGCGCGGCACTTTTTTTTGAAAACATTTGGTGGTCGATTGTCGAATAATGTCCAATATTTCGAGCAATAAGGACTTCCTCTATCTAGAAAACGAATGGAATCGAATAATTTTTTCTGCCCTTGAAAACTCGAAAACGAATAGTGGCAAAAAACCTCGAATAATTCGAAGACGAATAATTAATTATGCGAATTCGATTTGCGACGAACCTCAGCCACGACCAGAATAGAGCAAGAAGTGAGTCATCTCCATGTTCAGTGTTGTTTCGAGAGATGGCAGCGCTGTTCTTAGTTCGTCTGTTTTTCGAATGAGGAACATGATTGTGCAGAGAACGCCTTTTTGCTGAAAACGGACACGAATATTTCCGGGGATCATCCCCGCGTCTGTAAGCAAAATTATATCCCAAAACACAGATCGCATGCAAGAAAAGTTTCAAAAAACCGACGTTAGTTGGACTGAAATGTAAAAAACCAATACATATGCTAGAGACGTCAGTTTTCGCAGGGGGCTTATGCTGATGAAAGATATGTGCGCGACCCAAACAGGGGGTCTGGGAGCGGAGCTACCAGTAATCGGGGTCTGGGGCAGAGCCCGAGCTGGTTCTAAGGGGAAGAGCCTCAGGCGGGGGGTCAGGGGCGGAGATCCTAGAATAAGCTGAAGAAGATTTTAAATTCTGAAGTTGATTTTGGCCAATTTTGGGTGCAAAATAGTGTTTTAGAGCGAGCCGGGGGGTCACTTCTTGATATTACCCCTTGTTACGCCCGAATGATGTCCTTGTAAAATGGAAACCAGAATGACGTCCTTAAAATGGAAACTTACTCTTGGTATCGTGATGCTTCTTAGCGTCGTCACTTGCTGCTGACTTTGCTGAGCTTCCAAGACGCTTTTCCGGATTTGGATGCCACTGATTCTTTCCAAATCCCCTTTGCTTGGAAGTTGAAGCGGCAATGCAGATAGTGAAAGATCGCAACGTTGGAAGGAATTCTATCGCTTGATGCAAGGAACAACAGAGCTCAATCTTGATGGTCAGAGATGAGATCGCTTCCAAGTACTCGTGAAGAGGTCACCAAAAAATTCCGAAGAATTATAAAGTCTGGATCGTAGAACTTTCTCCACCTGCATGATCAAACTTACGAAGGATTGGGAAGGGTATACCGCAATTTATATCGACTTTGCTCGACGCCGAAATCGGTGATGAGATTGAGGGAGGTGGCACTGATCTCCGTGCCTCTGGTGAATTAATTTTAGCAGAAGGCTTGCCAACAGGAACTTTTGGAACTCCGTACCTCATTCCATGCGCAAAGACAAGTTCGTTCTTTCTTACCATTTCACCGACGATAAGGCGTTTAATTCCAGGGAGTGACGTGATCTTTTGCACTCGGAACAATTTTCTGCTGCAGTGGTTTGTGTCTCCTGTGAAATTTGCGCCTTGGCCACACCACTCATGATGTCGGTTCCTCTGCAAACGAATTCGGAGAACTTTGAGATTCTTCCGTTGCAAAACTGCAGCCACACTTGCAGAGCCGCTCGCACACTCAATTCAACTTTGATCCATTCTACAGGCACGGACGTGACGTTCCCGATTGATCTTGAATGCAAATTGGAGTCACACGCAATTTTTTTCTCTTGATTCCACTTCCAGGTGGCGTTTCTTTGGTGACTTCCTTTTCATGCATGGTTTTGTTAGATGGCGGCAACCCAGGAAAAATATGGGACAAAGTTTGCTTTGTAATCCAAAGCCCAAACCGTTCACGGGGTAGAGTGGACACTTTGTTCAACTTCACCGTTGTTAAACTTGTCGAATTGCAAGACAAAACGTGCATCGAAATGCAAGTCACAAACTTTTGAAGTTGGGCTCAACTCCTTGTCTTTGCGGGGAATAGCAGCCTTCCACCTTTGAAACAGAAATTTGTCCATCGGAACGGAAAGTAATTGCGATTTTCTTCTTCCTTCTGGCTGTTGTTACCAGAACGGCATCAAGCACACATGCATGTCAAAGAGATGAAAACACCAGACGAAGCGAGCAATAATTGCTGTTGACTTTTGCAGAAGAATCCGACTCTTGACAAATTTTCGCAGATCAAACCACCTGCGACCAGCGACACTGCATCAAAAGCTCAATTTCGACGTCATCACATCGTCTCCCTCGCAAAGCCAACGACCACTCTGCTTCACAGTTCACAGCAAAGGCAAAATGGCAAAGCCGATGGGCCAAACAAATACCAGCACCACTTTCACTCTGACATAAATGCAATTGTAGCTGTTAGGAGGACCAGAAAGGTTATAAGTTGTATGGATGCTTTTCTGAATCCAAATCGAGACTCCACTCTGACGGAAAAATCATATTTTTGTTTCTTGAGGTCCGAAACTTTTTAATAAACACACGAAAAACCTTCAATATTTCAATGTTCCACTTGACATTTTACTGGCATGCGGTTCAGTTATAATAAGGCCGGAGAGATCTCTGTTGCTTGTTTCAAAACCACCGGAGATAGTTGAGGATATAATCGATCCCTTCCCCCCGAAAACGTGGATATCCGCAACTTTCACCGGTGGTTTTAAAAAAAGCATCGGAGATCTCTCCGGCCTTATTAAAGGCAGGTAATTTTTTGGCATCCAGCGAAATGACAACGTTGGATAACACTTCGGAATCCCTGACTACATGTGGATTCAGCAATTTCCCGGACGCCAGTTTACAAACCCTGTCGCGACTTTAGATGGAAGGCCGGGGCCCCCAGCGAGCATTGTTTTTTCCGAGAGGAGACAGGGTCAGGTCATAAAAGCTAACCAGACCTGTCCTAACATCGCCCCACCTACTGCACCCACCAAATCAACCACATTAACCAAATCTTATTTGGCAAAGGTAGGAGAGGGCAGGTCAGGTTTGGTCAGCTTTAATTATTACGAATGAGGAATACCGTACGTCCGGGAAATTGCCGAATCCACATGCAGTCAGGGATTCCGAAGTGTTACCCAACCTTGGCAGGATTTTTCAGATCTGCATTCGGCCATGTTGGTCATGCACTGCTCATTCCAGTCATCGATCAAAATACGAGACAGATAATTATTTTGAATGAACTCCATCCTTTTCGTCGAAGAAAATGAGCAAAGAACAAACGGGTGCAAACGGTGTAAACATATTTTAACAGGATTTTAATCTTTTTTCGAAAATAAAAAACGAAAATTCAACGAAACTTGGTCGCTCGGCCAAACTCCTTGTGACAAAAAGAATGTCGACTTTCGCCAGCAGGCACAGGAAAAGGTTTCAGAACGCCATCAGCCCCAATGAAAGAGCTTGCGAAAATTGGTATCGCCGAACGACAAAAAGGTTTAGGCTGCTTTCTTTGTGGCACTGCTTCATGGCGTTTACAGCATTGCTGCCTTCCACTGCACAGCAATCGCTCCATCTGTCGCATCTTGTCCGTGGGTTAAACCGATGAAGAAGAATCGAAAGAAACGGATAATCTCTGCAGCTGCAGGTTTCGTCCGCCTTCAATCACCACCTGGCATCACTTCCACCTGTTTTCACCAGCGTTTCATTCACTTCAATTGGAACTCCATGTCTGCAGGAGTCGCTGGGCAGGAGAAGGTAAGGAATTCTGTCCCTTATCGGTCGATCATGGCCGCAGAAATATTCCCTGAAAATAAAAAAAAAAAACACAGTTTGACTTGCATGGAAAATTCGGTAGCAAAGCGACTTGTCTTTTGTGGCGGCTCAAACCCATCTCAATACACAATAGTGTGAATTCATAAACAAAGAATATCTTCAAAGTCGACGTTTTTTTTTTCAAATGCAAATTTGTATGCAAAAAAAATACAACTCGCGACTCTAAAGTTGATCTTGTTTATGCTGCCATTTTATTCTGCATGTCATAAAACGATTTTTATGCCAATTGACACATTTCTGTCAAAACCTAAACCCACTTCGCAGCAATACCTCTGCATGGGCGATCCAATTTCAACAGGGATCGATGTTTTTCTACGCCTTACACGAATGCCTTTATTTTTGCGGCGCTTATTGCCATTGATTCAAAATAGCACCGCAGCAAAAAATGAACTCCGCTTTGCCCTGTCGTCAACAAAATTAGCATTTTGAAGTGGCCAAAAAATATTTCTGCCGAGATTGGAAAAAACTCCTGTTGTTCGCATTTTAGAAAAGTCGCAGATTTGCCTTTCTGCGAAATTCTGTTGGCAAGACCGGACAAGTCAGATAATTCGTTAAAAGACACAGGTATGAAAGACTAGATTTCGTTTAGTGAAAAAATGGATTGATCTTGATCGGAGGGCTGCAATCGACAAAAGTGTATTTCATGGCACCATTAAGATTCTTGGTTGATACTTACGACTGGCCTGTTTCCAGACATTTTAGACTCAGTTTCTTGATATGAAGGTGAGGTGATTCCACTCTCCAACTGTCCGGATTCAGGGCACTGGGAGAATAGACCCAATCTAACCGAACTCCGCGTATTCCACCGATATCCTGGACTCCAATCATAAATGTGTGCTTGGATCCCGGCTTGAAGGTTCGAGCTCTATGCAGGGAAGAGGAAAAGGCATAAATTAAGTTGATAACTCTGTTAAATCTCCGATCATTTGGCAAAGAGGTGCTAAATCAGAAACACAATTATTTCAAAAATTGAGGATTTTGCGATGGCGATACGTCAGGTCAGATCATAGCAGGTCGGTTTTGCGAACCTGAGCTCAACCTTGCCTACTCTAACCCATCGTACGGGTACAAACACCAATGAGCTAACATTTCTCCTCTAAGAGTGTTTGCACTATCCGAATTTAGATTTTCGCTCAAAATGTGGAATCCGCGATGGAGATCTGAAATGGGCACAGGGTTTTTCTCATTTTTGGTGGAAAATTTCTCGCAGTTAAAGATATTCCAAAAAGCTGTGACATAGGAGCAGGCCCCGTCCGGACCAAATGAATCGACAAGGATACCCATGCGGCACATCAATTGACCAAATTGTTGAGGAGTCCTATGCAGATATTATTTACTCAACTATTGTGGGTTGGGTTCCTATGCAGGTATTTTGGACCCCACTATTGTGTGTTTCTCTGCAGATTTTTTGATCCAATCATTGTGGGTTCCTATGCACGTGTCATTTACCCCACTAATAAAAGTGTTCCTATGCAGATGTTATTGACTCAACTGTACTGCGTTCATATGCAAAAATTATTTACCCCTTCTCATATAAACTCACTCACAGTAAAGTTGTGAAGGTGTTAATGCGAGATATCATTCCATATTTTCTATTGTTGCAAATTCAAACATTTAAGGGTGGCTCGTTTACAATCCTCTTCTTAACTTTGATGTGGTTTCTGTAATGAAGCTCCTGCTGGAACCACAAATGACCCTCAAAATGCGGAACCGATGATTATACGAATAGCTACTCTGAAGCACAACATGGGTTGCGGCACAATAAACTTAAGCCACGTCAAGAGCCTTCAAATTCGGCAATGGGTCAGTTGTTTCTGGGGGAAATGCAACATTGACATGCTATTTAGCAAAAGGTTCGCATTGTTTCGCAAGGTACTGAGCATGTAACTTGTCCCGAAACTGCACCATCCTGATGGTAATACTATCCTGATGTCTCATTTATTTATTTATTTACGGATTTATTACATTCAATTCTACCTTAAATGAAGTGGAAGCAGGACAACAGTCAATCTTTAAATGGTCAATATGGAGGGACAAGGCAATGTATATCAAATGGGGAAGGGAAAAAACATCTACGGATTGTTTTGTGGTGTGACTGCCTGTGAAGCCAGGGCACGGAAAATATGCGGTGATGCTGCTGGCAAGAAGTTCCAATCTCCAATTTATTGTTCTCGGGAAAAATAAATGAAGGTACCGGTTTGTTTTGCAAAAAGGAACATTGAAGGCCAGACGATAGGCTTAATAACGTGCTTTGCTAGCATGCAAAACTTTAAGGAGCGGGTGAATATATCGCTAAATAGCTTGAGTCTGTGGTCTCGTCGTCTGCTTGCAAGAGTAGGGAGGCTATACAACTATCGCCAGTCTTATAAATATAGCCAGTGCAAACTGTTGGACCAGCACAGGTATTTATTTGTAGAATCAATATTTCATGAATTTTTGAATTCGGAATATTACTGTTCATCGCATTAATAGAAGCTTTGGGTGCATGCCTGCGTGGTAGGCAATTCCAGCGGTCAGAAATAACTTACTTCTTCTGCAAGTGTTGTCTGTCTGTGTTTTTATCTCGTCCCAGCATTGTCAGTACGATCGCACCTCGTTCGGCCTTGATGTCTTTTCCGTCGAACGCCTTTTTCGAAAACTCAATCTTCACCAAGTAATGATATCCTGTATAGAAAAGCATCAGGGGTCACGCATGAAAAATATACTGACAACGTTGACAAATCGAAGCCAACAAAATAAGGTTTTAATTCCCTGACTCGAGCAATTGAGTGAGGTTTCATCTCCCCAAGTTCAGATTATAATGGCTTCAGATACTGGAGAAGATTCTTCCACTTTTCTACTGTTCTCCTGATTGCAATTCCTGGATTGCAATGCTCTTCTTCTTTTCCTGACTCCAACCCCTGGGTAGAGTAATCCACTTCTTTGCCTGATTCTGATTCCAACCCCTGGGTAGAGTATTCTGCTTTTTTCTTAACTCCCAACCCCTGGGAATGGTCATCCACTTCTTTTTCTGAATCCAACCCCTGGGTATAGTCTTTCACTTTATTTCCCAGCTCCAGCTCCTGCGAATAGTCAGAAACATCTTTTCATGACTTTAACCCCCCGGGAATAGTCATCCACTACTTTTCCCGACTCCAACCCCTGGGTATAGTCTTCCACTTGTATCCTAACTTCAACCCCTGGGAATAGTCACCCACTTCTATTCCTGACTTAAACCCCTCCCTGGAAATAGTCATCCACTCTTCCCTGCCTCCAACCTCTGGGTCGTCTTCCACTTTTTTCCTAACTCCAACCCCTGAGAATAGTCGCTCACTTCGTTTCATGTCTCTAACCCCTGTGCATAATCTTCCACTTGTATCCTAACTTCAACCCCTGGGAATAGTCATCCAGTTTGTTTCCTGACTCCAACCCCTGGTTCCACTTGTATCCTAACTTCAACCCCTGGGAATAGTTATCCACTTCTTTTTCAGACTCCATCACTCAGGTATGTATAATATGGTCTTCCACTTTTTTCCTAACTCCACCTCCTGGGAATAGTCACCCACTTCTATTCCTGATTCCAACCTCTGGGACAGTAAAGCATGCCCGCTGCCAACACAGGGTATGGTGATGAAATTAAGACCCAAAAACGGTATTCTCAGGCTTTCAGATTGCTTTTCAGGCCTCTCAGATTGCTGAACGACTGGTAGCGAACGGCTGTAGCATTTTTTGCGAGAAGCTTCTCAAACATGCTTTCATTGAAGTGCCACGATACAGCAGCCATGATTGGCAGCCATGACACAGCAGCCATGATACAGCAGCCATGATTGGCAGCTATGATACAGCAGTCATGATTGGCAGCCATGATACAGCAGCCATGACACAGCAGTCATGATTGGCAGCAGCCATGATACAGCAGTCATGATTGGCAGCCATGATACAGCAGCCATGATTGGCAGCTATGATACAGCAGCCATGATTGGCAGCCATGATACAGCAGCCATGATTGGCAGCCATGATACAGCAGCCATGATTGGCAGCTATGATACAGCAGCCATGATTGGCAGCCATGATACAGCAGCCATGATTGGCAGCTATGATACAGCAGCCATGATTGGCAGCCATGATACAGCAGCCATGATACAGCAGCCATGATTGGCAGCCATGATACAGCAGCCATGATTGGCAGCTATGATACAGCAGCCATGATTGGCAGCCATGATACAGCAGCCATGATTGGCAGCCATGATACAGCAGTCATGATTGGCAGCCATGATACAGCAGCCATGATACAGCAGCCATGATTGGCAGCCATGATACAGCAGTCATGATTGGCAGCCATGATACAGCAGCCATGATACAGCAGCCATGATTGGCAGCCATGATACAGCAGTCATGATTGGCAGCCATGATACAGCAGCCATGATTGGCAGCAAAAGCGCCACGATACTCGTAAAGCCTATGCGGCTGATGACTTACGGCAAAATGGGGCTCGATCGCCTGTGATTGAGAACAGGAGTTTATTCTTGAAGGTGAGCATCGTTTCCTGCTCGACCTTTAACCTTTGATCGGCGTGGAATCCGAGTCGGACGCATCTTGAGCCATCAGGGCCACAGTCCGTGCAGAGACCTCTTTGAAAGTCATCCCAAGACGAGCATTGGATTGTCAGGAATGGACAGAGGCTGTTGATCGATTCGATGAAGAAGTCGTAGGCTCTCAGATGACTGCATCCAACGTAGTAACGGATTCCTGTTTCAGGAGCGACGGGGGTTGAAGAGAAATTAAGTCAGTCATTAAAACAACTTTGTGCTGGCCAGAAAATTATATTTTATTTATTTACTTTTTTTAATGTTTTTGATTTCTGATTGGATATCTTTCCATTTTCATTTCTATTTTTCAGCATGATTTTTTCGAATCTGCTCAAGTATTGGCATGTTGGTTGACATTGCACATTTTACTGGCTCTCGGACGTTGATCAGTATGATAAGCACATGTGACGATGGAGTGAAGAGATCCTCTCCCATGAAGAGATCCTCGCCTGAACAGTGTGGGCAACACCAGAGGCAACATCACTGCCACTCCCTGACCGAGTAGGTCTAACAGCATCTGCACCAATTTTTTCTCCAGAAAAACCAGATTCATCCAACACACCACAGTTGGTATTAATTTTTGAAGCAGAAGAGCTCGAATTTGGAAAATAATTCACGGCTTTTTTCACTGCTCTACCTGGTGTTTTTCTACAAGATTCAGAGTTTTGCATATGCTAAACTGTGGAAACCGAATCTCTTGGGCTCATCAATTCGAATAAGCACTGTTTTAAATCGCGGATTACTTTTTCTGGCCATGAATAATTGTTCTGTTCGTCTGCCAATTCGCAGTCGCATTGATTTAAAAATGAAGAAAAAATGACGGTACTGTGTAAAACTTTACATTGGCGGTTAACTTCATTGTAGAGTTTTGCGTGGTGAAAGGAAAAGTGTGTACAAAAAATGAGACACATTTGGATTACTCTCAGACATTTCTCTGATACATGAACAGGTACGTAAGGTTTTGCAAACGAGCACATGATTCCGTGAAGCTTACCTAGTTAGCGAAAATTGCCTTACCAAAATACCATGTTCGGATCTAATGAGCAAGAAGTGAAGAAAAATCATCAGAAATTTCGTCAGAATTGTGTGATGCCACATCATCCTGTTTTTGGAGTTTATTGCTGTGTCTCTTGTGCAAGCAAATGTGTGAAACAATGCCGACTTTCGAAAACGTGATCACTTGAATTTTATTGTTCCGGATGTGCGTTCACATTTTCTATTCGGCTAGTAAGATTGCATGTGAAATGAACGAACCTTTTGATTCAAACTGAGCAGGGTCTAATCATGCCTAACTCTATCCTATATCCTCTCGAATGTTTTCTAACCTAAACATATCCTTTTTAACCTATCCTAACATAACCCAACCTAAACTTATGCGAACTCGAACCTAACTTAACTTAACCTATCGTAACCTATCCGAACTTCTGGTAATTTATCCTGCAGCTCTTTTTTGGCCTTTAGACCGCGGTTGGGAGGCAAATGGCTGTCTAACCGCTCCAAATCATTTATGATTGCAGTTACACACTGAAATGCCGGCCATACACTTGAGTAACTGGTCTTACGGCTCTCGTTTGAATAGATTTAAGCGCATAAATGTCGCTTCTTTTAGAGGAATCCCGTAATGCACAGGCACTCTGAGAGAGGCAAGACAAGGACCCAATTATGATGAAACATTTGCTACAATGGATGAGATGTGGTGGTTCCAAGAGAGGTCGTGGTACAAAGTGACGCCAAGGTACTTGAAAGTGGAGTCAACCTCGATGGTTTCACCTAAAATAGAATATGCACTGATTGTTTCACGACGATGGGATTCAATCAAGCCGAAATATTCCTTACTTTTATTAAAATAACTTTATCAATTCTCTCAATCCTTCCGCAAGTGAATTGAATTGTATTTTTTGTGGGTTTCCCCATTATCATACACATAGGATACAACAAATTTTCACATACACTCACAAGGAAGGAGAAAGAACTGAAGCTGGGAGAAAACGGTAAGGAAATTGAAAAGTTAGGTAATTGATCAAAACGACTTAAATTATCATCAGTCAATGGAGGAGATGGACTTAAGGAGCAAATGAGTGGAAGATGCCGTTCAGCTCACCCATGTTCAGAACTCTCTGAGCTGGGCAGGCAGGAAAATCTCCTCCTAAGAATTGATATGCTCAATGGCTGGGTGAACACTGTTGCAGGCAGTACATTCCAGTCAGCGATTGCACGCAATTGAATTGCAATTGAATTGAATTGAAATTCTGCATTTATGGAGTTTCCTCCTTCAATATTGCTGTGACATTCACAGTAAAATTCACAAATTCACAAAAACAAATTGATGGAATAAACAGCGTTTTTGTAATGATGTGTCGGGCAAAAGAACATATTTCACAATTGCCTCAAGAAGGCAATAAACTGAAGCTATGCGCACCACCTCTCCGATAACAATATCGCTCATATATAATACCCGGTGGAATGAGCAGGTCCAAAGAAGGAAGAAATTTCCGGCATTTCCATTCATTAAAAGAAATCACGAAGCCTGCCCTGCAGGAGAGGTATGCTCAAAGGCTATTCAACAACCCTGCTTGGAAGGGAGTTCCACTCCGGGATAGTTCTACCTAAGAACGACAACTTGCCAATGTCTCTCTTGAAAGTTTGAGATCGGAGCTTGTAAACGTGGTCTCGATGCGAGTAGAATGTTGGCATCCTTAGGAATTCAAGAAATTTTCCCCAGCCACCAATATTCGCCAGGATCAGAAACAGGCAGGTCAGGCGAGTCACTCGCCTCCTCGACTGAAGAGAATCCCAACCCAGTGAAGCTATCATAGCTGTGACACTACCATGGCGCCTATATTCACCTACAACGAAGCGTGGTGCCCTCCGTGAATTTTTTCCAGTGCATAAATCTGGCATTCACGCCAAGGGTCCCAAGATGAGACAGCGTATTCCAGGATAGGCCGCAATCTAATTATCAAAATGACTCAATGTTTCTAGCCGGA
>JASGXE010008494.1:0-18194 GCA_030068105.1 Sinentomon sp. SZTP_YWyxl
CTGCCACTCTTACGAATGAAAATTATAGACAATCCAAAATTGCACACCCTATAAACTGTCCAGTAAAAAATCTTTCGGCAGTCTCTATGCATGAGAACTCGCAACAAAAAGAAAAAATGTCAGACATTTTTTCGTGAGGGTTTTGACGCACGGCCAACGTTAACGGAGTTCGGCACTGTTTGTATAATGATAAATTGAACACGTCCATTTTGCCCGCTTGAATGGTTAAACGTTTAACAAAAACAAATAAAAACAAACAAAATAAAATAAAATAAATAACAAATAAGTCGTTCCTGCTATTCCTGTGAGTAGGAGTGTTAAATACTGTTTAACATTTTGTTTGACATTTTTCATCTTAACCCATTTTAAACTTTTATTTTAACATTTTAAACTTAAAAACTTTTAAATTTAAATTTTAAACTTTTAATTTTTGTGTTCATTTGCCCATCGGAACACCGTACAATATACTGAAACTGGTAACGACAGTATCTTAGAGGGTATGTTGGATTAGGTCTACGTTGAGTTCTTTCTCTACACATAGTTCTTTCCATGAGTTATTTAAGAAGGCTTTTTTCTGTTGAGTAACAGGGAAGATTTCATTGCGAAAGCTCTCCTCACAATTTCCAGAAATTCAAAGTACCCAATTTGCCCTTCACATACGAGAGGCCCATACAGATTTATTTGAACTCTCCAACTAGAGTGTTTTACTTATCGTCAAACCGTGTCTCAGTTATAATCGTAATGGGCAAGGGGCGTCCAGAAAATTCAGACCCTATATGATTTCTGCTTAATCGGTTCTATTGTCTTTCCCGAAAATCAGCGCTTTAGCTAAAGTCCGTCCAAACAAAGAAGGCATCGCGCCGAAACGGAGAGAACAGAGCGGGTGGAGGACGGTCAAGAGCAGGGCTACACAAATATTATTGCAGCAAAGCCATAATATCCGTCAGCATTTTCGGCGGTTCTGCACTTTCATCAGATTTTCATCGCATTTGCATTGACTTGAATTCTCGATCTTTCTGGTTCGGCAAAGTTCTGCACCAGTTGAAAAAATTGCTGTATGACTTTGTAAAACTTTTAGGTTGGTTGCGTTGTTTGACGGCTCCGATTTGTTTATTCATATCAAGAAGGCATGGTAAAAAGGGATTCGCGGATTTGAATTTGCGCATCCCTGCACTGAATTTTGGCGCGGTGCCTTCTTTGTTTGGAAGCACTTTAGTGCAAATGGAAGTCTGTGTGAGAATCAATTGTTAAAAGACCTGTCAAAAAGTGAGGTCGGGTCATTCCAACTGCAAAAGTGTACGAGAGTGTTTTCTAGAGAAATATCAGCGTCAACTTCAAAGCAGGCATATTTCAGAGATAGCCATCTTTTGGTACACCCATTACCCATAGGAATTCTTTGCAGAATCTTAGCGCTTCAAATCGTATAGGGGAAGTTAAAATGTATGACATGTTGGGATGCTGGAAGGGTTTTTGAATTCTACTTACTGAAATTATCCTCAGAAATTGAAAGTGAAATTGAAAGAGAGAACAGTACTTAAGAATTTCAACCATTGCGAAGTCATCGTATTCGTCTTACACACTATCCTGCATTTGAGTATTTGATGCATTTAATTGCCTAAATACAGAACTTAACCAAAGTCATCGAACATAGGCGAAGGGACATCTAATTTCAACAGGGTTTGGTGCAACTTAACGCCTTACACGAGTGTCATGATGTTTTGTTGCGGTGCATGCTGCCATTGATTCCAAACGGCGCCTGAGTTGAGCTGAGGCGCCTGAGTTGATTATGAACTCCCATGTTCGAAATTTTTTGATAAGGAGAGATGATACTCGTAAAGATAGAGATTTTGGACAGGGTGGACATCCTGCTCTGATGTAACGATGTCAAGCATTGAAAAAGTAACAGTGGCTGATTTCAGAAATACCTACACAACGGACAATGCAACAATAAAGTGGAACAACAGTCTGGCTGGCTGGCTTAATACGGAGATATAGCAGCAAGTTGATAAGGGGGAACCCCCGAAAACAAAATTAATTCAATTTAATTCAATAAGAATTGTGTGGCAACTTTTAGGAACCGCAACATAAGAACACTTTTATGGGGTTCCAAAACTATTATATGTTTCAGTTTTATCAATTCCGTCAAAGAATAGAAAATAAAAAACAAGTGATGAGCCTAAATTTTATGTCAATTTTACAACCTCAACAAAAGGGAACATTTCATTTTTGTAATGTCGAGTTTTTCTTGAAAATCTAAGAAAGCCAGAATTTTTCGCGAGGGGATAAAGTAATTCCGTTGCACCAAACATTTGGAAGATCAATTTTATACGGGACATTGCGTGTTAATTTCAAATGCAATTTACAGAACAGGACAGATTTTCCAGCGGAGATGTGAATGCAAATTTACGGTGTTGCTACTCCTGAAAATTTTACGAAAAAATTCTACTCCGCAGAAGTTTACGTTTCTCATTTCAACCTTCGCTTGATGTGATACTTTTGTTTCTAATTCAACGCGGCTGTTAATAGAAATTGCAAAATTGTACGCGTCGGACTATGTACATTTGATGATGTGCTTCGTTCTGGTTTTACGCTTTAATTACACGCCTAATAGATACGCCTTTAAACACATGCCTTATAATTCACTGTGCGATGGCATTTTGCTTTTGCGACACGTTAGCTTTCACTATCATCGTAAATTAGGAATTGTTACTAAAGTTACGAACTTCCAATGAAATCTTAATCCATACCTGTGTGTTTGCACGAGCATGTTTAATAAAACAGAGATGTGTTTGCCAATGTCTGAAATGTTATAAAGTATAGGTGTAATATTCAAAAAAATATTAAAAAAAAAAACATTTTTCTTGAGATGACACATGCACACAATGTTTTACTGTGCACTTACTGCCTTTACCGCAAAGTTCCTGAACAATGAGACTCTCTTCATTGCTCTGGAACAATATTTTTATTTTTGGGATTTCAATCCGGCAAAAGAATGCAAAATTCTTCATGTGAAACTTCAAAAATATTTTCTCAGGCATGTCGCCAAACATCCAGTTTTCTTATGAAAGAATTGAAAAGGAGGAAACGAATTGAAAATGGGAAAATTTCAAAGCTGAAAATCAAAAGAGCACCTTTTATCATGCAAATTACGTGTAAAACCCTACAGCGCTAGGGACAAAATATTTCACTTTGTATACAAACTGAGCCTGCTCATGCGTGTGCTCAGAGGGAAATCAGATTCTGCTGCCGAGCTGTCGATTCAGCAGAGAAATTTCAGTTTTGTTGTTTAGTGGCGACTGAACTTCCTTTTACACACATGTGAAAAATCGCTACTGATCAGGTTTTAGTTAAAAACTCCATGCTGCAGAAACTAAAGTTCCTCTTTTATAACCGAGGTCAAAATCTGGCAGCTCCAGAAAGCTCTGTTGAAATCGCGCGTTTTAAATTCTACCGGCTGCTGAAGAGAAAAAAGAAAGATAGGAAAAGTTTGATGGAAGCATTTAAATGGCGAAAACACATGTATGAGTACATTAATTTCGTCACCATTATAAATTGCATAAAGTGTGAGCTTTCACTTTATTTCTTCTAAAATGGAATTAAGGTGTTTGAAGATTGTTTTTTTTTAACTCACCCATGAAGTGGGTTGCCACAGCCAAGGGCATGACACAAAGACCGACCAACAAATCTGCAACAGCTGAAACGATAAAAAATAAGGAAAGAAAAATCAATATTTCATTTCAAAAAGCTGAATCTAAAACATTGCAGAACCTCCAAATTATCGCTGAAAAAATTAATGATTATTATTTGTTATATTCAATACTGTCACAAATGTTACCTGATGACAGAACGTAGAGCAATATCATTCCGAGTCAGTTACATAAAAAAGACAAAACAGGCAAGCACAAAAAAAATTAAGACAAGTTGGAGCAGGAAGCAGCAGTCACGGAAATAAAAATGGGCAAGTGGTGTGTGTGACGCCCAGAGATGCGAGAGCATTGGAGATGATTGGTGAGGCCACAGGCAGGCTATTCCAGTCTCGGATGGTTCTGGTAAAGCTTAACATTCGGACGGTTTAACTACCACCATGGGATAACATCACTGCCAGCGCAATCATCTTCTATACACAGTGTGTCATGCGTTTCATTGTAGGCTTTTTATTTTTTGCAAAATATCTGGAGACAATCCCATGTTAAATGAAGATTTACAACCCGATGTTACGTATACAACACTGCATAATCTCACTTATAGATAGACAGTGGGCCAAAGTTTCTCACCGGAGGACTCCAAATGCTAAAATAGGTTGGAATTTAATTTTTGGTTAGAGAGTCACTCTACGCTTCTGTATCCGATACCTCTGGCTAAGCATTTACGGTAAAACAGTTTGCAAACCGTGTTATTCCTACTCACTTTTGAAACACATCGCTAAAAGTACGGTCCACCATAGGCCAGGACAGTCATACATATGTAGGGCATTATTCTTCGAGTATAAGTTGGAGCAAAACCTTCTAAACTAACCTAATGACATAACAAAACAGTTGGTCACTGTTCTCAAAGTTCGAGTTGTCATCACCGAAACGACAATCAACGTGTTGCCAATCTGTAAAAGGTAAAAACGAAACATAAAAACTGTCACTTGCTACACAACACATCCAAGTTATTAAATCTTTTTGTTGTCATTCGCATATCACAGCAGACTTGCCGAGGTGCATCCGCGAGTGAACCAATCTATAGTTTCCTTGAATTTGAGTATGGAGTCCTTCAGGGTAGCGTCATTATTGGTCCGCTTTATCCGCGCAAACTACAGATGTACAATTAAAGGATTGAAATAAACACTGTTTTTGCAACTTTTATGAATACAAACTGCAAATTTTGGAGTCCATCCATATTCTGAAGTTATGATCATATCTGGGACTGGAACGGTCATGCTGTTTGGTGCCACCAAAGACAGTATTCACGCAAGACAGCACTTCGAACACGCGAAAACAACACTTGAAAGAAATTTTCCTCTTCGTATGCGTGCGTTTAAAAGCTTCGTATTGGGAATGAATCAGAAGTTTCAAACCAAAATGTTGCTCATGAAAATGCAGTCATTGAACAACCAAAAATATCAATATTTCAATGAACGATGCGTGAAGACGCTTTTCAACAAGTTTCTGTACTTTTCTCTGCCAAAAAAAGAGGAATCACAATCCCTGATACTCACGGCAAGGAGGTACGACGTCTCACTGATCCAAAAGTATTTGAAAAACTCTGCATAACCATACATATGTGAGTACGCTGAAATAAGCGGACCCCAATAGAGTGTGGGTTCTGAGAGAAATCCTTGACCACTCTGTTCTATCTCGAAAGCTCACCCTTTATACGATTATCTGGCATGCCGCAAAGCCAAAGTCCTGCTGGTTTCAACCACAGTCCTGTGGTTTTCAACGAAATTCCAGGTTTGCTACCAAAGTCCTGGTTTGCAAACCAGACCTTTGCCTGGTTTGCAACCAAAGTCCTGATTTGCAACTGGTCAAGAACATATTCCACCTATATGAGACTGCTTTGACTTTGATTCTGGAGTCCCTCAGGGTAGCGCCTTTGACCTGCTTCCTCTCATTCTTTTTACAAATAAAATTTTCCAATCTGTTAATTTGCGAGAGATTCTTTGCTTATATGATGTAATTGTAATTGTAATTGTTCTTTGTTTACGATATAAATGCAAACATGACACAACGTGAATGGGAAATCAAAAAAGAGATCAGCAATAATTTACAGGCAAACATTTACAAAATAAATTAATCAAGCATGCACGCAGACTGTGTGACCGAGCCCTTAAAATTTTTGAGGATCAGTGAGTCATTGGGGAGGGAATTCCACTCCCGAATTGTTCTGGGAAAGAAGGATTTAAAATGCGTATTGAGCTTCAAAATGGGTACAGTAAATTTGTATGGATGAGAACGACTGTTAGTGAAAGGGTTGGCTTGTATTTCGTCCGGCAGAGGAAGAAGCAGCGAACCTCTAAGAATCTTTTTAAGTGTATAAAGCCGTCTCATCGATCTCCTCTGTTGGAGAGGCAAAAGACCTAATTCGTTAAGCATCCTTGTAACACTGGATGTGTACCCATAATCATTCATAATGAACCTAGCTGCACTTCTCCGTACCTTTTCGAGAGCTTCAATGTGGCTCACCAAAAATGGGTCCCATGCACAGCTAGCATATTCAAGAATCGGGAGTACTGACACTTTGTAAGCCATTAGCTTGACACTTTTTTCTGCATGAGAGAGGTTGCGACGAATTGCCCCCAAAGCTGTTTTGGCTTTATTGACAACCTTACTGATGTGCTCATTCCAATTCAGAGTCCTTGATAGTGTGACCCCCAAGTATTTAAATGAGGACACGCGAGATATTGGCACCCCGTACAGCAAGTATAGACGATTAGGTAAATTGTTGCCATCAGGTCTGAGGGTTCTGATAAATGTCATTGAGGCACATTTTTCCACATTAATCTTCATTTTCCAATCGTTACACCAGTTCTGAATTTTAGAAAGGTCTGTCTGTAAAACTACCTGGGAGTCATGGTCAAGATAAGGCAAGATAAGGCAAGATGTTGTCACCCACTCGTATTTATGAGGCCATTCGCACCGAAAATGATATACTTCGTAACATAATTAACAATCGTTTTGACACGCTCTATATCTTTGCAGTGAAATTGAGCATGCGCATGCGAAGGTTTCCAAATGCGCACTACCAACTTTCCACCGTTCTCCCCTTTTCCAATCCAACGATTACATCGAATGTAGTCAAGCAAAAACCGCATTGTATAATCCATCTCTCATACGTATCTGGCTTAATTATTTAATAATCCCTTGGTAGCGAACCGGAATATTTATTGCTGTTTTTGGTCGCCATGCCGTTGGCACAGAAAGTGAGTATCACTCTTGTGTCCAGCATCACTCTTGGGTTCGTCTGGCAGCACTCTATCCTGTTTGCAACGCCTTCGGAACATCTGTTTTAACACAGGCTTCGATGGAAATGTTCCATTCGGAACATTTTTGGATGACAATGTGCTCTTTAAATGCTATTTTCCTGACACAAACTTGGAACACATAAGCAATTTGGAACATACAATGTGCCCCAAATCGCGAATGTGTTACAAATTTGTGACAGAAAATAGCGTTCCGCAAGAACACGTTACGTATTCAGAAAATGTTTCGAAAGGAACACTTCGATCTAAACCCGAGTTTAAAAAGGCGTTCCAAATGGAAACCTTCTATTTAGAGTGTATTCTTTTCAACAGATGGACATTTCCTTGCCTGCCCTGGAGGTTCACTGCTTGCTTCCAATTCTCTAATCCGCCATCAATTATGTTGGTCTTGGTCAGCTTTGAAGAGTTGAATTGCATATGCGAAACAAATTTCCATCCGACTCAGCGAAAAGTCAATTTTGTGTTCAAAAAGGTCCATCCGCTAAAAAAGCATGGATATATTTGGTTAGATTATCAACTAATTCCATATTCAAATTTAATTGTCCGAAGTTAGTGCAGACCTACGCCAGTGAAGTCAGGCAGCCAAGATTCAAAACAGCCGAATCGAAGAGAGTAAAACTTTCAAACGCTGTCGCTGAGTTGACAAAATGTCGCCATGTGAGTTGCTCCAACAGTTGAAATATTTGGGCCTTGGCCTTATACCTACCGGACGTTTCCCGATTGAACCAAACATGGGACAGCTCCCGTTTTGTCGTACGCATGGGCGTGTAACAATGTGTTCATTTTTTTCCTTTTTGATCCCCAAAATAAATTCCAAATAGAAGACACCCTGTATAGAAATAGAAAATAAAGCTTTTTTCATTGTTGAACCAGAAAGAGACTTTTCATGTGTATCAGAGTCTGTGTAGAGTCAAATCAGACGGCGGTCTGTATAGTGGTGGCGGAATTAATGTACTCATACATGTAAAATATTTCGACCGTTGAGATTTTGGGAAAAACTCTATGCTGCGGAAATTTAAGATCATCTCTAGGTCAAAATTTGACATCACATAGAACACTTTGTTGCAATCTGACGCTTTAATTTCTACCGCCTGCTTAAGAATAAAAAGAAAGAAAGAAAAGTTTCGAGGCAACAGTTATAAATTTGAAAAATACATGTATGGGTACATCAATTCCGACAACATACGCAGTGTCCAAGATTTCCAGCCCCGACAGATTTCCAGGTCAAGCCCGCTTTCGTGTTGTTGTATGACACCAAAGATGTTTTCGAGGTGAGTTCGTCTTCTTGGATAAGTGCGGCAAAGTAACGCAGAAACTTCACCTAGTTTCCGGAGTTTCCTTCAGCTAAGTTGATAACTTAATTAACAACGATTTTCGATTCGTCCCATACAATTCTGTTTGTTGCTCTAACGCCTGCTCTGCTCTGCAAAACGAATATGCTGCATGCGACGACCAACGGGAGCAATGATGCGGTGCGTAGCACTTTGCACAAGCTCTCAATTCGACAACTGCTTGCTGGAAGTTGCAATCCTCAGGTCATGTGACTTGTGGAAAGGGTCACCCGTCTGCTTCCATCTTCTCCATGTGCAGGAAATGAAACGGAATATATCTTCCGACACCAGATCCAATAGGAATTGTTAAGCGTAAACCGATTCGAGGACTGAAAACTGGACCAATATAAATGTCCACCACCTTTCCCCAATTCCAGCATTTAAATTAAAAAGCGAAACGTGGGGTGTGGGGCCATTCGCACCCGGCTCCATGTTTGAAGTGAAAAGTCAACTGTGAGACTTTCCACGTACAGAGGCCTACGTTGCAAAAAACCCGTTACATACAGGGGGAATGGGAGATAATGATTTCCATTTGCAAAATACTTGTTACACATATGGAGACGTAATGGAAGAAGGTGATTTCCTTTTTCAAAATACTTGTAACACATATTGGCTTGGATGGGACAACCGGCGAACAAGAATCACTATGCGGTCTCGCTGTTTGTCCCATCTAAGCCAATATGTGTTACAAGTATTTTGCATTTGTATAGGTAACGGGTTTTTTGCAACTTACAAACAAATGAATATCCGATATACGGAACGTCCCCTGATTCTGTTTTGTATAACATTTTACTTGGGGAGCTCCACCATTGTTAGCAACAATGGAAAAACTCAACAATGGGCTTTTTGTTCGTTTCTCGACCCGCTTCGCTGAGATTTTTAAATGAATATTATGCGGAATAGAAATGGCAGTTTTTCTCATTGTAAAACCCTATGGCAAGTATTGTATAGTTCCGCCAAACCAAGATTGAAATTGTGCAAATTAGAAATTGCATCAAGTTTCCTCTTATTCGGGCGAAATTCAGGCGGGGTGCAGGGCCAACCTAATGTCATGCGAGAAAGCTCACATGACATTAGGTTGGCCCTGCACCCCGCCTGAATTTCCCCCGAATAAGAGGAAACTTGATGCAATTTCTAATTTGTAAAATTTCAATCTTGGTTTGGCGGAACTATACATAGAATTGAGGAACAATCTGTCGAATGAGACAATCGGACACTTGTAGCGTTGGATAGAACCCATAGTTATTCTTCGAAACGGGCAGTGACGTTGTCAGAATCTGCGATGGGCTTCTAAGCGCCGATTTTGTTATCTTTTCAGAGAAAAGCTTTCAACTAAAACATAACAAAAACTGAAACTTCTACAGAGCAGGGTGGAGCAAATTGAGCCAAAAGTTTCAGTAACCTTACACGAACATGGAAAATCCCCTGTTTCATAGCAATTGTGTGAACGTTGACCGCCAGAAAAGAAACCACGCCCACATCCGAAGCAAGAGGCGGAAAGCACACTGTAGGTTGCTCCACGTGTGGGTCGGTTAGCATAGGTAAATCCATCACACTGGAGGGTTAGAGCTGATAAGTGGGGCAGCAGAGCTGGCGATGTGCTCTTCGTGAATACCTAGTACAGGGTGACCAAAAAAAAGGAAAGTGAAATTTCGTATTTGCCAGTTGGCCTGTTTTTGGGAATCGTCCTTGGAGTTTTTTCATTTCAGTGGTGTGTTTGGTGAGTCTGCATTGTCACCCGTCACCCTCGGCAGGTATCCTTTCAATATCGCAGTGTTTTTGGCACATTTATGGTGTCCGCCATTAAAATAGCCTAATTTATGTCGCAGATGACTTCGTGGTTTTTTACGAGGTCGTCCAGGCTTTTTACGTGTTCTGATGGTCAGAACAGCGTGTCTTTTATTTCTGCAACCCTTCAGGATGAGGGCAGGAAAGGTTGAGTCCGGAATGTGAGCTCTTCCAATGCTTATCACAACTCTTTTCGCACTTTCGCACCATGCATGAAGTGGAACACCTTGTGTGAATTGTAATCATTGTCTGGTTGAAAGTTTTACATCCAGATTTGCCCTCCCCCATCGCTGCAAATCGAAATTTTCCTCTGAATTCAAAAATGAGGAAAAATCCTTTGAAACTGTCTTTTGCTTCTTTTCTTTCGACTTTGACCTTCGACCTGTGCTGTGTGAGACTATGCAATTCTCCCAGTCGCGGCTGCGGATGCACGTGATGTGATCATATTCCAGCACACCTTTTTTCTTTCAGGCTCGGCTGAATTCGGCACAGGAATTTTCTCGGGAAATTCGATATTCCATCTGACGGAAAACCATCTCTGGCAGCAAATGGACTTCTAACGGCTGCTGTGGGTGTCTCCAATTTCGATACAACTTTGGCTAAAAAGAGGCGACCACATCGTTTCCTTCACCTGAAGGAAAGCTCGCCATCGTTTGACAAAAGCCATTTTCAAGGGAGATTTAAACATGGATACTTTTAGCTTTATCACTAGCGAGGCATTCACATCCTATCCACGTGTTCTCTAAGGCCAAGTACTTCTGCAACTGCGTGATTCATGGCGCTTTTATTTCTTTCGAGATCGTTGAAATCCGACCTATTTCTTTGACACCACTGAATTTTGACTTTCCAGGCTAAGCCCGATAGCCCCCAGATCGGACATGCTCCCAGAAGCCACTGAACATGCTCACTGGTCATGCCCACACTGGTCATGCTCCCAGAAGCCAATGAATAGAAAATGAATTTCGTTTTGAAAATGCCGGGTGTGGGTGCAGCCGATGGGTGCAACTTGAAAATACGAATTCGGCTGCGCTGCTTCCGCAATTTGCCATCAGAGGGCGATCAGGGCCCGAAAAAACTATTCCGTGAAAAAACTACTCATAGTTTTTTCAAAGGTCGTCAAAAGAAAAGGCGGGTTTACAAGGTGATTTTGGCTCCAAATTTGTTCTTTGGACTTGGAAAAATATCTCAGTTTGATTCGTATATAGGTCAGATGCGAAATTCATACGTCCTGGGACCTCCTCGGAAAAAAACCGTAGCCTCGAATATCTGTGCATTTCCTGTCCGACACCTGACCCATAACCCCTGCTGACCTTTCACCCTAACCCGGTTGGCAACAAGCGTCAGCACGATCTCCCTCTTTCGTTTTTCGATGGGAGAAAGAGTACCTATAGCATACAGGGTTACCTTAAGGGTAGGATGAGAAGCCTAGGTTTTAAGAGAGGCTTAAACAGTAGTTTTATATTTGAAAAAATGTATTTTTATAGGTGCAATGGAAGACATGAAGGCCGCAATTTCTGAATGTTAATTCTTGTCATTTTAAGCTTCTCGTAAAATTCAACCCTGATTTCAAAATTCCTTGCATTCAAAACTCCACTCTAAAGCCAAGTTGGCAGATATCATCCCCTCCTTTCAATCCTACCTTCCCTCGATGACTTCACACACTCTTTCCCGATCTATACTTTTCATCTTTTAACTCCCACGGTTTTCCCCCACAATATTCTCTTTCTCCCCTCTCCGAAATCTCCACACCAACCACAAAGTGAATTGGCTTCGTGAGGGAGTTTCGCAGGAAATTCCGGTCTTTTTTTCGTTAAATATATTGCCTGCTTCCCGCTGTTGGCTTCCTTTCCCCACTTTTTTTTTCCTTCCCTTTCTTACTTCACTTCACTTCACTTCTGGCCCACATTTCAGCCAGATGAAACGGCCAGAAAAAGGAAGGCAGAAATTAGCCAAGAAAAGTGGGCGGAGTTTGAATTCTTGCCTTCTGCGTTGGAAGTTGTTTGCGCTTAGCTGTCGCTGCATATGGGGCATACACTTGAAGGTAATATAAGTTTTATTTAATTTCCTTTGTCGGAGTTTTTTTATTCACTTTATGTGGCTTGAATTCTGGGCAATAGCAGCATAGGTAGGTACCTATAGATACCTACCTATAGGTACCTATAGCCGGTACAGGGTCCATGTGTAACGTCCTTTTTCTAGTTTGTTTGCCATGAAGTTATTCTGTCTTGGATTTACAAGCATGTCAAGGATTGTGCTCGGTTTTCCAAAATACTAATCGTGAGCATGCTGTTCAATGGAAATTCGTTATCTTATAGGTGCCCAGATGCCAAAGACGATATCGGGTAATACACTTATCAAAAGTCTTCGAACATAGGAGCTCGGTTTTAACTCAGGGCCATTCAGAATACATGACATCGCGTGCTTCAAAACATCATGATACTCGCGTGAGGTGTGAAGTTGTATCTCGACCTGTTGAAATTAGATGGCCCCTGTTTTGGACTGGCCTTTAAAATTTCTCCTACGTTCGAGGACTTTTCATAAGCTCCGTATACGCCAACACAGAACACTGAAATGTTAACCGTATAGTTTAGGAAAATTATAGCGATTGGATAAAATCATGTCAAGGTTTATTTTAAGGAAAGCGCCTGAGTCTGTCAAGAGATTTTGCAGTGAGAAAAGTGCTTTTTTTAATTTCTAGCTTATCAACTATTAGCTTTCCGCAGAATACTCAGACATTCAAAATACCCGGGCCATAGGAGATTTTTTCCAGACTTTTGAAGCACGGGGCAATGTTATTCCCCATCTAGTGAGCGCTGTTAAATGCATTCCTTCAAGAAATGTATTTTGCGACGCATGCGAAATGGGGAATTACATTGCCCCTGCTTCAAAAGTCTTAAAAACTCGTCTATGACCCGGGTATTCAGAATGGCTCCGTATAACGGGCGTCTACAATTACAGCACAACGTGGCCAATATGATGGGCCATTTACTTTTGCATTTTCGCAGCAGTTGCCGGTCATTCAAACGCGATAGGTTCAAAGTTCGAATGGCCCTTCAAACTCGTTGTTCGTAAGGCGCGTTTACATGTTTCCGTTTGCACCTTTTTGCCGCTGCGGCGTGGGCAAAAAATCGTTGTAAACTTTGGAAGACTTGAGTGACTTGACCACCGATGCATCCGATATTTCGGATGCAACCGATACTTCCGAAGTCCCGCCGATGCATCCTTCCCGCGAACGATGCACATGCGCTTTTTTATGCATCCGAATACATCTGACGCATCCGATGTATTCGATGCTTCCGACGCATGCATGGTCGTCGGTAAAAAAAAACACAAAAGCGACCGTAAGGCTAGGCAAGTTAGGTTGCATTAGGATGGGGCGAGGTTGCTCGGCCAAGGTTAACAGTTCCAAAGGCATTTCTGCCACCGCATCTCGAAATCGACGTAACCGCATCCCAAAAATGAATTTTTATTTATTTTTTAATCATAATTTTTCAACGCCACTTACTGACATCTGGGTAATTTCCCTGAACCACAGAACAGGGTTCGCATGGCTGGGTTCGGATCGGTTAGGTTGGTCAGCATGCGTGGGCCCGCAGATGAAGAGGAAAAATTAAGCAAGCTAACATAACCGAATCGTAACTTTCCCTGACCCAACCCACAATGCATTATGAGGAGTTAATGGCGGTGAAAAATTGTTTTCATTGAGAGAAATGAAAAATATTTTTGATAGATGCGGTGGCGTCGATTTCGAGAGCGGTAGATGCGGTGGTAGACAGGTCTTTGGAGCTGTTACCCTATTTCAAACTAATGTAACCGGTCGCTTATATGTGAATCGCCGGATGTGTCGGATGCATCGGAAGTGTCGGATGCACCGGAGGTGTTGCATGCATCGGAAGCGTCGGATGCACCGGAGGTGTCAGATGCACCGGAGGCGTCGGATGCATAGTGCACGAGGGAAGGAAGACGATGCATGTGACAGCGGGGAACTTCGCCCGCATCGGAAGCATCGGTTGCACTCGAAGGAAGCATAGGATGCATGCCTCATCGGAAGCATCGGTAGTCAGGTGCAGGTGTTCCAAAGTTAACCAAAAATTCATGCTCCGTCATATATGCAGGTCGGAGAATAGCCGAGTTCCTGTCCATTTTTGCAGTTTTTGTTTTTTGATTATTTTTCTTGCCGTCATTCCAAGATTGTTAAGATTTCTTTTTTGCTTTTATTTTCTTCCCGGCATTTCATGATTGTTGCTTTTCTTTAGTTTTTCTCTGTTTTAGATTGAAACCACAATCTCGATGCAATGACCATACCATCAGCAAGATACACAGTTAGGTTTGACATTAAAAAATATTGACATTCCAAGGATTTACTTATGTCCAAGGATTTACTAATTGACGAGATAAAAAAGCAAAGGATGTTGATGACCCCAGAAAGTCAAAAAATGCCAAAGGAGACAAATCTGGTGAACGTGGAATTCTCGGCATAACTTTGCCTTGCCTGCCTACCGTATCGAGTGCTCGTTCCTTTAGCACTGGCATCATGATGATAGGTCTTTCTGTTTCTTTTGTTCTTCTGAGAAGCGAATCTGCAAAAATGAAGGAATTGCAAACAAAACACTTGGTGTTCAAGCAGTTCGGTTGTCTTCTCAGAAGTTAGAAGTAAGGACCAATGATAACCAGAACCAAAGATTACGATCACACATCTATTTTCGGCATTTGATTACGGAAGTGGCGTCTCCCCTCTGTGGTTTACCCCGTTCAAAATAAATGTCTGCCTATTTTGCTTGTTGAACATGTTGAGGTCAAAAAAGATGTTTCGTCGCAGAAACAAATCGAAGCATGTTGGATGGCAACGAATTTCTTCAGAAATCATTGTTTCATGAAAAATCCGAGTCTGTCCCTGTGACCGTGGGATTGTGACATTGCGCAAAGACGAACCGTGATGTTGCGGAATCTCTTCAGTGCGCATGCGAAAATCACATCTTTTCCCAACAAGCGGTCGCTGGGATTGGGAGGAGTTATTCTGTCGAATGTCGATTCCCTTTGTCACAAGATTTCGCCAATGACAGTTTTCTGGACAATTTCAGTTCCTTACGCATATCCCGTTTTCGTAGAAATCGTAGACAATCGCTTAAAATGCGTTCGTGCTCGACTTCGGTTTCTCTGGGCATCGAATCTTACCCCTGTCAGTGAACATGTTTGTCAGAGAATGAGGCAGTTTTGGAGGCATGTAAATGAGTCTTTAGCCGCATTCTTCTATCGAGATTCAAACAGCAATTTTTCACTTCGAAAAAATGACTGAAAATTTTAAAAAAGCATGTTTGGCTGAACGATTGATAGGAATAAAAACCAAATCGGAAAGCGAAAATCAGCCGCACAATTCGGCTTTGTTCGGCTGTAATTGTAGACGCCCGGTAACTAACTATTGTCGCAAACCGGTTTTGCGAATTCCGCTTTGTGTAATTCGAAGACTTTTTACCACCAGGAGTACAAAACCAACCAATTTATTTTAAAGGAATTCAGCAGCATGGGCTAAGAGGAGTAAACGTTTCGCTGGAATTTTCGCGCTTTTGATATTTGCGAATGCTGAGATTAATGATGATACATGTTAAGCGAATGCTTGCCCCTTGATTACATCGCCTGCGTGTTCTAAAACATTTGCGCATTTCGAACTTTGAATATCGCAAATAAACGTACTTATGACCTGCGCTTTACTGAAATTGAAGTTTGCCGCAAAACTGCTTTTGGTTGAGAGATCTGGTGACCATGCTGGCCAGTCCATGCTTGGACACTTGGGAGATGTCTGTCGAGAAATGGTTTGGGTAAAATAAAGCAAACTGGCATGAAAATCAAAACTGGCATGGTCAACTATTTTTGGACCACTCTCCTTGCATATCTGGTATACAAGCTATACGCATAAAGCCATACTGGCGCTACGCAAAAGCCCAACTTGCAACCCAATTTTAAAATTTCGCAGAAAGTAGTTTATTATTTTTGTAACTTGACCCGATTCTATGTAAGCTAAAGTTGGCTTTATCAGCAAAAATTAAATGGCGTTTTGAAATACGAAACCAACAAACGAGTCTATCCAGTCTATTCGCATCATCCCTTGCCTATCCGGTGTCTTATCACCGAATCTAATTAGAATTTTTCCTTATCAAAATCTATACATCACTTGATGCGTATACATACATAATCTATGGCTAGAATTTTTGGAAAGTTTGTTCGTTCAGGCAACACGATATGATAAACCTACGAATACAGGCCGTTCACACATTCATTTTGGCATGTCCTTCTTTCACGAGGAACTCCACGGTAATCGGCGGTTGTATTCCCCATTACAATTCAATGTGATTCAACTATTAATCGCCAATTCAACAGACGATGCATATTTCAATGCAACAATGGAAAAGGAACGTTTTGCACAAGAAATGAAATTTTTCCAACATTAATTTGTCCATTGGGCCGATTTCTTAAACAAAGCCCATCTTTTAGGCCGCTGATTATTTTCTTTTTTAATGCAATTTTGTGCACAAAAAGAAAATAATCCGCGGGCAAAAAGATGGGCTTCGTTTAAAAAATCGGCTCTTGAGTTGAACCAAGGCAAAACAATTCTGCCTTGGTCGAACTTGAGGGTGAGCTGCAACGTGGAGCACGGCGGAGTGACTCAATTGCTTACTTTTGTGCTTCAATGTCGAGATCATGCGGTTAAGAAATGAAAGTTTTTCCTAGTTTTAGGCGAAGGCCTCTAGAGCGACACTTTCTCACGTGTGGAGTGTCTGTTCAGTCGATCAGGTAACGTCCCGCCACTGATAGCTTTTCTTAAGTTTATCTCTCCGCTTGAATAAGATTCTTGCTCCATGAAACCATGTAATACCTATTGTGAAGGCTTGCAATCAAAAGATAAGAAAGGTGAAAAACTTTGTTTTTTCATATTTTTTAAACGCAAAAACGTGTCATTCTACTGCATGGCGTCAGCAGATCATACCTGACACGAATTCCCAGATTTGTTTTTTAATTCTGGTGTTTTTTATTTCTGCAAAAAAGTTCACATGTTTGCATGGTTGACGCCTTCACACAATGCTTCGCAATGTTGCATATCGACGCATGAATTGGTCAGCATATTTTCCAAATCATTGACGAGACGATTGTTGATTTCTTAAAACATCCGCAGCTTCAAATCTCTCCTGCTTTCCAACAGATGACGACGATATGGCGCTCAACACAACTTGATCACCACGGTCTTCATACGGAAAATCCAAAAATTTGCCTACGAAAGCGATTTTATATGCAGAAACAGAAGATTATTCTTGAAAGACAAGACGCCTGTCAAAGTTACAGTGCAAGCGGCACCGGGTATCCGTTTCCAGGATTTGTGCGTATGTGGCGCCCATGTACGAAATACACCAGCAGGTTGCAATTGCATTGGTATATTTTTCGACGTTTGTGGCGATTGTTCGAAGACGCGATTGTCCCGCAAACGTTATATCGTTTGTCCAACATTGCAATGATGCGACAGAGTGCATCGTTTCTCCGCCGAAAAACCACCAGCCATGCAGGGGTGGACAGTTTTTGACCAATAAAAATGAACGCCAACAATATAAAATTCAGACATCATAGAAAGCTTAACGGTGTCCAAAGTATAGGCCTAAATGCACAGAACGCGATAGTTCATATCTCAGCCTCTATTGATACGCAATTAGGACCTGCAACAATCTTTAACACTCCACAAAGAACTGTCAAACAGACTCTAAAGACTTTAAGCACTGAACATGTTGCAGGTGACGAAAAAGAAATTCCTGGAGTGCAAATGCAAAAATGAAAAAATGCAAAAATGCAAAAAAAATGCAAAAAATGCAAAAATGACAAATGCCTGCGCCTTCGTTCGCGTGTCAGAGGTCACACATCCGATGACTGGTGCAGATGGTGGTGGGGAATTCGTGGCTTGGTGTGAATGAATAGGCAGGGTAAAGTCTGTGGGGGAACAGTATGTTGTCCCCATTTGTCACGGCGTACTAAAAATAGAGGAAAAACTTTGTATTTTATGACGGGGACACAAAATACCCGGAAATACGGGAAGAAACAACGTATACCTGAAAAAATTGAGAAATTCA
>JASGXE010008495.1:0-18603 GCA_030068105.1 Sinentomon sp. SZTP_YWyxl
TTTTTTTTTAAACTGAGATTTTGATTTTTGATTATGGGATTCTGAATTCAATAATCGTAAATTTACAGCAGAGTTAATAAGATAGGTATTTTATTAGATAAGAGTAGTTTTGCCCACTGGAATCTCGTACCTACAATAAATTGGTTCCTTATGTGGCCATGTGCAAAGCAAAAGTAAAACTTACACGATTTTCAACAGGATCCCATCTACCAAGCATGATCATAACATAAGTGAACATAAATGCAAAGCCAGCCAGAAGCATAAATCCATCTGACTTTATCGTAAGGCCAGTAATATCAGCAAAGCTAAACGAACAAAGAAAAACGGGTATGCACCTTAATTATTGGGATTATGTCAAGAAGTAGGATAGGTACTCCCAATTTCCTCAAAATCTTACAACTGAAGAGCTGAAATTAAAAAAGTCAGTCTGAGTCAATATGTACAGGTTACGTATTGCCAGACAGCAGTGATGTCCTGTGGCCAATCATCATATCAACACCCCAGACAAGAGTTTTTTGTACAGACCATAAGTTGATGAACAAAATGCATAAAACATTACACGTAAACATTTTACCATTTTGAACTGTTTGTAGATTTTCACCGTGATGTTGAAAGAAAACTTTTAACCTAAAAAATAGCTGAATCAGCACCAAATGCCAGATTTTGCCAATTGGTTGCCTCACTTTGCACGGATGCATGTCAGCCTCCTTTGTTAGAATCCCATGAAGGATTGCTGACAAATGGTCAATTATGAAGAAGGTACTAATTTGACCGGGCCCGTTTTATTTTTGAGAAAACTACTACCAGCCAGAAACTTTCAACTGGATCAGGATATCATTGTTATCACAAGCTTTTCAGAATGTCATTTTGCTCTCCACGTCCACAGAACAACTTTTAGCAAACAGGTTTTTCCAAAAGTTAGTTGACAACCCCAGAAAAGTGCATTGCAGTTTTGAAGCAACTCTTGGAGCTTGGAGTGGAATTTGTTCCGATTCGAATGGATAACACCTGCAGCAGGCAGCCTGTCCAATCTGAACCTGCATCTGTAGAAATAGCCCCACAAGAGAGGATTGAAAACTTCCAAATTGCAGGGGTTTTCAAGTGACTTTTGGGAAACCCTGAAAAAAACTGCATTTTGAAGTTCCAGCAAGAAATTTCTTTGCAATAATTCTTGATGCAGATTTCATGTTGCCACTTGCCCGAAAATAGTGGTAGTGTTTGGTGGGCACCCTGGGTTAAAATTGGCCTCGTATCATGTTGTTGCAGATGACAAAATGAAGTACAAAAGTTGCAGTCAGTGATGCAATAATTTGGCCGCAATTGTTTTCGACGTTTTAATGTCATAATTGATTGCAGAATTTTCAAAAGATGAGCCGTTCTTGTAAAGTCGACAAATGCAAAAAAGTATACCTTTACAAAAAATGCAAGTCCTTATCACCGCACAAAACTAGAAGACATCAGGCCAAACAAAATTAAGCGGTAGAAAGGCAATTGGAGAAAAACCAGACTTACCTCCGTCCAACCCTGGCATATATCTCAACATCTGCTTTGTCACTGGAATTCCCACCAGTTGGAATTTTCCAAACGTCATCCAACAGTTCTTCAATTACCTGTTTTTCCCATTTCATTGTCAAAGCATCAACCTTGCCAAAAAATGAAAAAAAAAATTGGAAGATGAACCCAGGTTAACATGGGAATCACAGATTAACCCAGGTTCATGGGAATCACAAATGGCAGAAAATAAAAGGGAAGCATGGTGGACGATCCTGCGTACCCTACAGTGGTGAATTTGTCCTTGTCGGCAGTGGTTCATTAAAAAGCTCCCTGTTCATTGGGGGAAGACACTTTTTTACATCGACACAAAAGTTGCAAAAATATTTTCCCTTTGCCAGATCCAAAAATCTCAGAAACTCGTCAAAATAGGGCCCAATTGCCCAAGTACCTAATAATCCGTGCAGATTGTGTAGGTTGCAAAAAAAACAACATTGCATAGATCACAAAACCATTGCCAGCTGCGCATACCTCGTGGCTTGCACCGGTTTCCATCAGAACACCGAAGTTAGGCAACGTTGGGCCTGGATGATGCTTGAATGGGAGACCACCCTTGTTGTACCCCAGACTGGGTTGTGCTGCTGGAAGGGGGCTTAGTGGCCAAGTCCCTCATCTCCTTCGGATGGGACTTTAAGAAGGAGGTCCCGTGAGC
Organism: Sinentomon sp. SZTP_YWyxl; assembly: GCA_030068105.1. Lineage (NCBI taxonomy): Eukaryota > Metazoa > Arthropoda > Protura > Sinentomata > Sinentomidae > Sinentomon > Sinentomon sp. SZTP_YWyxl. Next base: position 2,204 of record JASGXE010008495.1, read on the forward strand.
AGCATCACATTGTGCACGTTATAGGTAGAACACCTAGTTCCAGTCCAAGAGAGGCTGGCAGGTAACAATGCACAGAAGCCACACACCACAAGACACACGTCTCCACTCTGCAGAGCATATTCGGTTCGGGAAATCCTGCGGTTTGGTGTGTATTACGCCGTAAAACTGATCCGAGTGCTTTCAGCTGAATGTAGAGCAGAGTTGGGTTACGATTATGGGGCATTGTTCTCCTTGCGAGCCCAAGTTGTGCAACAAGGTCAAGCCGAGCCACCTGCCGTATGGCTGTCAGCTCATAATGGCAATGGTGATGATAGCAATATGAGACTGTATGCACCATTACCAAAAAATATATGAAAGCTAATAATTGCTGTTGACACTCGGGAATTTGCGGGAATAGTCTGAATTCCAGGGAACAAATATCTAGTGCCCTAAATTGCCAATTTGCATTTTTTTCTTGCAACACAGATCTTGCATGCCAAGTAGATTTGTGTTGGTGTGAGAAAGAGAGAACTCCTCATATGTAGAGAAGCACGTATTAGACTGCTGCAACAGTGCATATGGAAACGACAAAAGAAAAAAATCTGCACTGCAATTAACACACAGACACCAAAATAAAACCAGTGTCTTGCTGCCACTGGAAAATTTCAATGTCGCTTACCCCAAGTCAAAGTGCAAGAAAAGTCAATCAAAAAGCAGGCCTACCAGTTCCCCAGTTCCGACATCATTGGCTCCCGCACTCTTCTCTTTGTTTATCTTCTTGACATCGACATGATTAAACCACCGTGTCAGCACACCCTTGGCAGCAACCACATGGCCTGTGCTGTTGTAGGTTTTTTGACCCAGGAACTTTGTGTAATTGAATGAAATTCCGTATACGGGACTAAACAAGAAAGTAAAGCAAAACACTCTTGAGAAAAAGCTTGCTGTGGTCGAAAGATGATAGCTGCACTTTTCTGTTCAGGCATGGCAGGCAGAAATGGGCACTAGCCATATTTTATATAGTTGCATGCGTTCTTGGATATGAATAATTTTGGGATTGAATACAATCGACTACCTAAGCGTTTTGTCTTAAATTTCCAGAGTCACACAAGGCATCGGGACAATACCTATCTCTTGAAATTTCAAGTGATCTCAGACATCTGTTCATCTGCTGGCCAAAGAAATTGCACACTATCAGCCACATTCCCCATTGTCACTCACACTCGGGTTCAACTCAATAGCCAATTAGTAAATGGATCAACTCTGTCGCGACAATTTAATTTCTGTGTGCACAGTGCTTCTTCTTGTCCATTGCTGCTCAGGATGATTGCATCTAGATGAACTATATGGCTATCAGTTGAAGCTGAGGATGAGTAGCAATGGGGAATATAGCCGTTCGTCTTTTACGAATAACAGTAACCACCAACATAAGGGACTCTGAATAACCTGATTTTAGGAAGTTATAGTTTGTTGTAGCCACACAAGCATAAATTACTGGGGAATGGCAATAAAAAAATTCTGGACTCTGATGATTCCTCGTTTGTTGGTTAATCCTGCTTTTTGTGCCCTAGCTTCTTTGATCACTTGGGGCCAAGCAGGCCAATTTTGGCATCTCTGTGATTAGTTTTTGGCTGTTGGTGGCATCAAGGGAGAACAAAAACATGGTGAAGTTCCTGGTAGCTTAAATTCGTGGGGGATGATTCCATCTTGCAGCAGGTTTACGAGTGGGTTTTCTTTTGAGAGGGGATAGGAAGGGTGTCTGGCGTCTGCCTCCTTAACATACCGAACCTTGTACTTGATCTGATTGCAATGGGTTTTTAGGCCAATTTCGTTTTTTCTATGTGCATAAAATAAGCGACACAACAAAAATGCATTGTGCTGCTGGAAAAAAAATAAACAAAGTGCAACAAAAAATGGCAATTAAGTTAGACCTACCTCAAAAAATCTATCAAACTTTCCGGTTTGTCTCCAACTTTCGTTATTTCAATCCATTTTATTGTGACAGTTGGCCCATAGAAAATCTAGTGAGCCCGCTGTTCTCTTCGGTTGTACCTACTGAGTAACAAAAAAGCATGTGGAATGTTGATCAAACAAGATATATACTCACCTTACAGTAACTGCGTTGACAGCATTTACAATGTCATCTTTCGTCAACAAATAAATCGTTGCAGGATCATTGTTCCAAATATCCAACAAGTTATGCTGCCAGCACGCTGTGTCGAGGGATTCCAAAATTGAGCAATAAACTTCACGACTCAGGCTTACACTGGGATCGAACTCCTTCTTTATGTCATGAGATTTGCTGTCTTTTTCTGTGATGGCATCATGATCATCGGTGTCATGGAAAAAATCATCATCAAAAATGTCATCTGAAAAGTTGTCTTCAAAAGGAGAGATTTTGACTAGAGGTTGTTGCATCAGAGTCCGAGATTCTTCAGGAAGTGTGGCATTGACATTGGTGAGCTGCCTTTTCTTTCGTCTGAAGCTTCCTAAGTTAGCTGACGTCTTTGATGAAGAACCCATGTCAACAGACACCACAGGCACCCTTAAAATAAAAATTGAACATGGTAGCAACTGAAATGGAATGACACAATCATAACAGTCTTACTAGCAAGCAGTGGCATGACATCAGGGGAGACAAGGAAGGAGATGTCTCCCCAATGAAAAAAGGAGAATAAAAAATGGAAATTCAAGACGATGTCCCTTCAAAACTTCAAAAGTCCAGTGGATTTCAAATCAAAAATGAAGATTTTCCATCGGGATCATCTGCAGCTGAAGAAGCATTTGAAAAACAGAAATCAGTAGAAAAACATCACACTATTTATTTATTTTGCACCCATGAATATGCTCCCCATTCCTACAACATCACTGTTCCTGGAGTGCCTGGCGCCTGCACAGCAGGCTGAGAGAAAAGTAAAACATGTTCCTTTAACTGCCAGTCACCAGCAGCAGAGACATTTTTCATTCTGCCTCCAGAGCGAGTAGTGCTCCTTCTCTACACCTCCCACTGCACTGCTGCCCAGCCTCTGCATGCATTCTGGATGCTAATCCAGCATGAAAAAGCATCCCGATAGACATTTTTTTTTCTTTTTCTTGCGTTTTAATGTTAAATTTCATTTTTGGTTGTTCATTCATGCCAGTGCACATTAAAGGAAAACAATCCTTTATCCAGAGCAAATAATTCAGTCACATATTTGTTGACAAAGACAAGTTAGACAGATATCCAAATCTTTTTGTCGGGATTTTTTACCAAAACAAGATTTCGAGATTTGTCTGTGGCAACATCGAGCCAGAGCAGTGAAGGAACAACAGAAGACCTATCTGCAGCAGCTCCGTGTTCCCAACCACACACGAAGGTACTGTCGGTACCACGATCTGTTCGGCAGGTGGAGAAGCATGAACGACTGACTTGTTCTCATGTGCTCATGCAGTGACTGACAAAAATTGTTGCATGCAAATAGTGTTCCAATTATATTGAAAATTTTGCATGTTCATTTCCAATGGCTGTTTTTGCACTGTTCCCCATTGGGTGCGAGTGTTTTTTGCAAAACACAATTATTATCTACTTGCAAGCGATCCCTGAAAAAATGCCATGTTATTTTTCCCACTTTTTGAGGACTGAATGGCTTGAAATCGCGAGAGTAAAATTTTGCTCGTTTACTGCAGAGATCACACCTTGTTCGAAGGAGCCTCTCAAATGATCAAGTGGGAATCCTCTGTAGATTTTTTTTCTGAGGTTTCAGTAATTTTTTCTTTTCAGAGGGATTTCAGTTTTCACCTCCAGAGTCATACCTACTTGCTGAAATTCTAATTTGATGTTTTGAATCGACTAATTGCACTAGTAATGTGACTTTAGGTAGGTAGGTACCAACTGCTCAATGCCAACACTCAACTTCGCAACATTCTCGCACAAATCCTTAAAGTATGGATTTGCCACGTTCGAAAAATGTTCACTTTGCTAATTTGGTAATGCATACAACTGTCAGTTACAAGATCAAATTTAAAAGCCTTGGGGATTTATTGCCTTCGGGTATCACATGTTAAATACCGACATACGAGCACATGTTTGGGACCACAGCCTTGCTTTAAGATGATAGCAGAATACCCCATGTCATAAGTAAGGAGTACCTACATCACATGAATAGTAGCTTTGACGTAAAATTCTGCTGAGGAAAAATACACACTCCAGAATGTATTCAGGGCGCTTGCCACCTGGTTAGAAAAAAACAGGAAATTTCTCTAAAAAAAGTAGGACGCCAAGACAAAAAAGTAAGACACTTCAGCGGTGGTTTTGGTGGAAACATGGCAGCAGCATGAGGCACACCACTTTTTAATTCTTATTTACCTATTTTATTTTTTGAGACCACCATGAAAGCTCGGAGGAGGTGGCCGAAAGAAACGGCTACTCCAAATAACCAGTCACGATGCTTGATGCACAGCTACAGGATGGCGGAATGCACAAAACATGATAGTCCATATGACGGGAAACTTACGGCGCTTACTGTATAATAGTTGACCACATTAATACAGGTATAGATTGAAACAAGGGGTGGGGGAGGGAGTGGAAGGCCTCAATGCTACATGAGCATGCGTGGTGTGGGTGGCAAAAAGGGGAGGCATTTATTCATTTTTTTTTTTTTGAAATTATATTCACGCTGATAATGCTACAACCCAGGTGATAAAACCAAATGACAATAAAAGTAAGAAATATGAATTAGGGTGGGCAGCAACCCAGGTGGGGCCTCTCAATGCTGAGATGATTCATAACAGAGACTTTTCTCAAATTGTCCATTTCTTGCCAACAATTTGTGTGAATGAAGTTTCAGCTATGAATGAGACCCTTCTCCGAGTTCCTGTTCTGAAGCCCCACAAAAAATTTTCACGACAGTGATCATGCTGCCCACCCCCAATCACCACTGCCCCATACCTCATCGACCTTTAACTTAAAAAAAAAGACAAAATTTAAGATGAAATACAAAGTGACAGCAAACAGAAGATTGAATATGCCAGCACAACACAGAAGATTTCAGATTCAAGAGAATGCAGTGACAGTGGAAGTCGTGCATAGCACATCGTAGAAAAAGTAAAGTCGTCAAAGTTTCCTCTTTAATTTTTGATTTCAAAAATCATAAAAATGGAATATTTCCTGATCTGTCGTGGCATTCTGCCAATTCGTTAAATTTTGCTATCAAATCTGCATAGAAACTACACGGATTTGATTTCTCTTTCTGTGCTTCAGTTCAAACTTCACAAGCAAGCAACGTTCAAAAGCATGGAAAACATCTTTTTCGCAAACATTTTTCAATTCTTCGAAAAAGTGGGACATTTTGATTGAAATGTCCAAAAAGTAGGACAAAAGTTGGAAAATTAGGACATGTTCAAAAAAGTAGGAAAAGTAGGACAGGCAAGCAACCTGTGTATTCCTCACTTGGAATGCTTTCGCACCGAACAAGAAAAATGGCCACTTTTTTTAATGTAGAGCCACTCAATCCTTTGAGAGGGAGAATAAGAGAAGGTAGAGGATGCTGTATATGGGAGATAGATAGGTAGAAATAGAGAGTGGGAGAATTAAAAAACTAGCACCAATTCTTCCTGTAAATGGGATGTGGAAAACTAAATGATTAGATGAGTTGGATTGAACTGAATGGGAATTGAATGAAAAAGGGAATGAAATTTGATTGAATGGGAAATTAAAACTGATTGGATGAAAACAAAAAAAAAAACAGAAAAATTCAAGTTTGCAAACTTACCTCAAGCAGATATCTTTCCATGATTTTCCTTCGACTGTGATGTCTTCAACTGCACGATGAATTTCAAATAACTATAAGCATAAAATAATGAAATTGTTGGAATGGGTAGGTACCTACCATTTCTATTGACACATAGAACAAACAGAGGATGCACCAGTTTTGTTTAGAGTTTTCAGCAATGCAAAGGAGAAATGCTGGAATTGTGAAGAACATGTGTTATTAAAACCTAAACAGTCCCGAGAGGAGTGAAAAGATCCTCACAGAAAAACGTAAAGGCCAGAAAATAGTTAGAACTCAAAGTTAGAACTCAAGAGGAAAAAAATTAGCCAGATTGGTAGGTACTTTGTCTCCGCTCATGTGTGGAAACATAAGTTCTGTTGATGTTTGCAAAACACAGTAAAGGTCAAAAACAGAACAGATAGGGCCTATGTAAAGAATTCACAAATCAGGCATGAGACAGGAACAACATTTCACAGACGATCATCACTAACCATCTTAAAATATTCCGGCTGCAAGATATCATCTGCTTTCATGATGAGGCTTTGAAAACGAATTTCCGGTGGGAAGTTATCTACCAACCAATCAGAGTTCTTTACATAGTCTAGATCAGCAGGTAGCCAAAGCTTCAGAGGTCTCGTCTCTTGCTTGAAATTCAGAAGTCCAAGACCACACAGAAAAGAGAGCGATATGCAGCCACAGAGAAACTTCAATGGATTCGTTGCAATGGTGCATCCCCACCTGCAAAAAATATTTTGTCAGAAAATCCACCATGTTTAAGAAAAAGCCTCGAGGCAGAATCTGCATTTCTGACAGGTAGGTAGGAATGGTAGCAACAAAGTTCAGTGGGTACCAACACAGTTGGCAGAAAGTTGTAGCCCACCTTCGGCTTTCTTTCTAGCAAATGAGAAAACTGTCCTTTAATTTAGGAATGGTATACAAGCTCTGAAAACTTTATGGTTTACCAGGTTTACCAATTCAACACTGAAGAAGAAAAGGTGAAAATAACTGTCCTTCCCCACAAACATATTAGGTCTAGGTAGGTACCTTCATAGGCTAGATAGGAAAAGACAAATACTTGTAATTATCAGAAAAAATGACACGTCAAAACATGCGCATGAAACAAAGGCATCAAAGGCAGATTACCCATATGCAAATGCAGGTATGCATGCATACTTTAGATCGCCGCAGATAAAAATCCAAGAAACATAAACCAAATTCAATACAAACAAGAAACAATGACCTAATAGTTGTCGTTTGATTCATACCAGAAGAAAAAAGTCTCCAATCTTGCAATCAATCTTCCACCAAGCCTCTGAATGCAGTTCGAATCCTGGCTTTTCCCCACCGAAGCCAATGCAATGCTTTTGGTTTTTTGGGCCATCAGCTGAACTGGCATCTTGATTAAAGGAAATGATTATCAGTAATATCGATTATAAAGGACTAGAGATTATTAAACGCCATTTTGCAAACTGTACGCCCTCAACACACACCAGATTGTTATGTTCCTATCGCTTTTGGTAAAGTTCACCATTCAAGAAAAACAAAACGGAGAAACACGCTTCTGAGCATCAATCTCTTCTCTATCCTTTGTTAGAAAAGAAGGCATCTTGGCACCTAATTATTAAGAATAAAAGAAAAATATCGTCAACTGCCTGCCGCAAATAAAAAAGAAAACATTTGAAAAAGGAGCCATTGCATTGCTTTGAGCAAGGTAAAGTGCACAGCTCCATGATGCAAGGGAGCTGAAGTTGGATGTTTGGGATTGGGGTTGACTCTTGACTTCAATCTGCCAATCTGGCTACATGATATTATTATTATTATTATTAGGTACCTTTTTATTATTATTAAGCACGATACAGCCATCTGGCGACGCATCCGTGCTAGAAGCCGGCTGAGGAACCCCTAGCAAGCTTGATCCCCTCAACCCCCCTGGATGCGGACGAGGCAGCTGCCAAAGAGTGAAAATACAAAGGTCATAACATACACGGGCCATTCTCTGCAAACTGTACATTTTGAGAATTTTTTTTTAATTTTTTTTCTCTCGTTTTGTCTAAAACTTTTTACTGGCATTGGGACATTCAAGACCAGTTTATTTTTGCATTTGGGACCACACCATACTTCTTTTGTCGTTTTTTTTCTTGGGTTCCGTGCGAAATCCTGTTGAATATGTCACTAACTGTCCCTCATTTTGGCTTAAAGCTACAATGTTTTGAATGATGATCAGCAATGGCTTTTTTCCTTTTTTGCAGTCAGCAAACATTATCCTGCAAACCTTGAAATCCTATAATGCCTCATTGTGAATGTTTTTTTTTACTGGCCAATCATGGCAGGATAAGTCCTATAAATTAGGTTTCGTGGTTGTAAACATTGTAATTTTGTGATATCATGGATATGTTCACACCAAAGGTATGCCTTTTCTGGTTGCCATGTTGCCTTACTATGAAATGTGGTTGTGATTTTGCAAAGGATTGTGCAAAATAGTGTTGCAAAATGCAATCTTTGAATATGGTGGAAATTGGTAGGGGGGACAGTAGTGACTGCAGGTGGGACAGTAGTGACATCGGCCAATTTTTCAAGTCATGTTTTCATGCGAAACCCTTCAAGCGAAGATAAAACAGTAAAAACCTGTTTTAAATATGATCAATTTATTGGGATAACTTGTAATCTGTTTGAAAAAAAGAGTCAAAGTTGTGGAAATAGGGGGACAGTAGTGACAGGGGGACAGTAGTGACAGGGGACAGAGGGTGACATGTGACAGCAAAAGCCAACATAGGTGGATGCAAAAAGGCAGAAACATGATTTTTTCATTATTATACCCAGATGCCATTGAAATGCACCTGCAAACAAGATTGAATGCAACCTATTGCTAGTTTTTACCATATAGGTAAACACCTGGGGACATTAGTGACTGGAAAATGTGACAATCTGGCTTTTTTAACATATTCCCTCATCCAACTCGGTTGTGGGTAGGCAAATCTGAGCAAACATTCTCTGAAAATGGTCAGCATATTTCTGGTAGCCTTTTCGAAGCAAAAGTCCTCTACGATGACTTCTGTGAGATATGGTGAAAACCAGCTTAAAAATGGGGACAGTAGTGCCAGCGAATCCTTGGGACAGGGTCTGCAACTGAGCCCAGGAAAAATATGTTAGAAAAAATGAACCAAATGAGATACTCAAAGGAAAAGAAAGGTTTCTGGAATAATGCAAAACAACAATTTCCATCGGATTACAGCGATCCAGAAAATACCAAACAAAACACATCAAGGACATGTTGCTCGGGACAGGGGACAGTAGTGACAATTCAGGAACAAACATGCTAAAAAAACAGGAGGCAAGCATGATAATCCAATTCTTCAACATGGAATTAACAATAGAGTTTGGAGGAAACCAACAGAAAAGCACCAAAAATGATTCACTTTCTACCATCTGATGACTTGAAAAACCTCTCCGGACGCAAAATGCACGGTTTGCAGAGAATGGCCCACACATGTATAAAGTAGGTAACAAGCCCATAATTCCATCATTTATTTCCCTCCATCCTTGCTGACATCAGTCAGTAATCTAACGTTTCCTCAGCATGAGAACAAGTAAGTTGCATTTGAACAAGTTGCATTTTTTTACCTAACCTCCTAAACTCCCCTGAAATAGGAAGAGAGGGAAAAAAATTACATTAAATCTAAACATTCTATAGTGAGTTCCTGAACACCCCACACTTACAGTGCCAGAAACATCGATGTACCCCTACATGAACTCCAATCCCAACCTCAATAAGGAGATCCTGATTTTTTTTCCATAATCCAGAGGTATGTAACTAATCTCCAGGATCAGGAATCCCATGCAAGACCGCATCAACGTCCCTCCCACTGTACACATGACCAGAGTGCCGCAGCCAGTTTGCAACTTTCTTGACTTTAATAAGCAACTTACCCCTGAGCTCTGAACTTTTCCTATTCAATGAACCGTTCTATTCCCAAGATCCTCTGATCTGCAGACACCCTGGGGCATACGTTGTCCACCCCCGCGAATGTCCCCATTCGCAGAGAATGGCGCCCGATAGGAAGGTATGCCGGCCGCCGAGCAGATGCATGATGAACCCATACTCCTCTTTCCACCCCTTCCGCCTTCTTCTCATTCCTCTCATCATAAGCCTTGTACTTCTCTTCTCAGCATCAGTACAAAGCATCGACCCATCACACATCTGCCCCCTCATGTCAATGCTCCGTCAAACCTTCTGCGACCGCGCAAGAGGACAGACACAGCACCAACAGAGGCACGGGTCAATCTGGCCACATGATATGCTGCAAAATTTCCCCAGCAATGCTTCTCAGCTCCCAACTTCTACTTAATTTCTTGGCCAACAAAACCGAAATCTATCGCTGCAGTAATTTGGTAAATGCTCCTTGTGGACAATGTTCCTGCGATCCGAGTTTGCTACTGGCAGTTAGTTGACCAACTCTAATCTGAATAAGAAACGATTGGAGCTTGCACAATAATATGAAACTTGGGTGATTGGACAAACATGACAATTTGTGGAAAGAAGACATTTTGCAGAATGATAAGACAGGAATAAATGCCTTTTTAGGAGCAGAAGTCCCAGCTTTACAAAAAGTTCAAAATTGAACAGAGCTACCTTTTTGGACATAAGACATAGGTAGGTACCTACCTATGAAAGGTTTGATGGCTTCTTTTCGCTAAAAAACATAGGCAATCACACCTACAGCAGAAAATGAAATGCAGAATAGCCCTTCTCAATAGATAGGCAGGCTATCCTGCATCATTCATCCACCCACTCAAAATTTGGCTGAAACCCAGCACCTTCCCAAAACTGTGGAAGCTTAAGGGTAGAGACCAGTCGTGGAGGTGTTTTTTTGTTCCATTGATGATAGAGCTGTCAAATTTGGCACAAATGTGTCCCATTGGCAGAAAAATATTCCTGCAAAATTTGGTTTTGATAGTGTGCACCGTTCGGCATAAAATCCATCCAAACGGAGTTCAGGAAGAGTCATTATCGAGTTACAAGAAGGTGGGCGGGCACCTGCGTCAGTCATTTTTAGAAAATTGTTCGACTTCCTTCTGAATTCGATACGTATTCGAGTTTTGCAGGCTAGTATTCGATTCGAATTCAATTTTTTACATCCTCTATTCGACATTTGATTCGAGGCAAAAAAACCACTGATCGCAGAGCCCTGTGGCCCTGTCTGTCGCCTGTCAGACCTGAATTTGAAGCCAGTTCATGCTCTGACATCTCTATTGAACAGTGACACGGAGCAGCAATGAGGGATGCCACAAAGTGATGGCTGTGGAACTTGCAATGTGCGTGAGGCCTTTTTGCCATCCGGTACACTCCTACTACCTGGACCTACCTTACCTACTACCTAGTAGGTACCTAGAAATATGGTACCTACATAAAATGGGATAAAAATGTTCAACTTGGCACCGCAGAAAACCTCCCATGAATCTCATAACACTGCCACTCAAACATTATTTTTTTGCTCTTGTAATTGCTCTTGTAATCAAAAATTGATAGGTAATTATGATCTGAAAATAATGTGGAAACTGGAAAATGGTGCAAATAAATTTGTACACCGCCGCAGAAAAGTATTGTTGGCATCTACCCCTATTCTGGGATTCGAGAAGGATTCGGATTCGAGCCTTTTTGGATTCGAGATTTTTTTGGGATTCGGGTTCGATTTTCCCACCGGGATTCGGATTCGAGCTTCTGGAAAAAAGAGAGATTCGGATTCGAGATTTTTGGATTCGAAAGGATTCGCACATCCCTACAGACTAGGGCAGCACAGGCAAACAATCTAAGAAGTCTTAGACCCAATACTACACTAAGAGCAGTCTCGGGGAATGTTAAAGGTACGAGAATCTGGAATTTTTTACCATCAGACTTAAAAAACATTATGTCATTTTATGTCTTTAAGCGTGAGACATTCCAATTCTTCATGTCACAAGATCCAATGTTGCTGAGAAGTAGTTTTTTTCTACATAGGATTATATAGTGACAGGAATTGAGGGACTATACAAAAACTAAATAAAAATACCCATCAAAGGGTCTACCCAGAGAAGGGCAAACACTGCAGAGTGTACCTACACGCACAAAACTGAAATGAAATAAAGGGTAATGTTGGAGAGGAGGTACTTTTGTTACCTCCTCGGTATTTGAAGAGAATTCGGTTGCTTGAAAATTATTGATTATGAACGTGGGAGTGTTTCACCCTGGGGGCACTAATCTAGCTAGGTAGGTAGCTATTAGCCCCTTGGTTCTGCTATGAGATTACACCCACATTGAACTAGGTATGACATGCAGGTTATAGGTAGGCAGGCCAATATTCGTAAGATGTAAAACAAGCAGGAGTCTTTCTTTTTTTAATAAGCTATTATTTGACTAGGTTACTTATTGTTTGCACATCTATCTAATTCGATTTGTTCTTTTCTTTTCAACCCCTGGCAATGTTCCAATCATTGCTATTCACACATTTTTTCTAGGTAGGCCTACCTACTTTATCTCGTTGCTTCAAACAAATATATGATTTTTATACCAAATGGTTCCCAACTCAATTTGGGAATTATTATGCATCTGGAATGAACGGCTTATTTGGATTTATATCCATGATTTCCATCTGCACATCTCCAATGATTTGTACGACCCACCAAAATAATGTGTGAACACTGATGCTTGGAACACTGCAAGGTTGGTTGAATTGTTTTTGTTGCATTTTCCATTTCTGAATGATTACTCAATACTTGTCTATTGTATTGAGGATATCCTAGTTTCTCAAATGAAACTCATCCTGATCTTTGTAATCATATGTTGCCGAGCTCCAGTTCTCTATTTTTGCACCCAGTCGAGGATTCAGGAGTGAATTCAGGTGTGAATTGAAATCAGGAGTGTTGTAAGAAATCTCAAAGATTCCTCGCCTGGTATAGATGGTATTCCCACTTCATTTTTAAAAAAAACATTGGTTCTCTTTGCAAACCTCTCTCCTTTTTAATCAACTTAATGTTTGAAACAGGTTCTTTTCCAAATTGTCTTAAAACAGCTGTTGTAATTCCTATTTACAAAAAGGGAGATTCAACTTTGCCAAGTAATTACAGGCCTATTGCCTTGCTGACTTCACTCAGCAAAATCTTTGAGAAAATTTTGCATATCAGAATATATAAATTTCTGGTATCTAACAATGTTCTACACAAAAATCAGTTTGGTTTCCAGGAAAAAAAGTCCACAACTGATGCATTGATTAGGATTATCAATCAAATAAGATTAGGCATGGATAAAAAGAAGCTAACTTTAGCAATTTTCTTTGATCTGTCAAAAGCTTTTGACTGTGTTAATCACAGTATATTAATTCTGAAGCTAAACAAATATGGCATTAGAGGTGTACCATTGAGCTTGATTACAAGTTACCTTGTTGATAGAAAGCAGGTTGTTAGAATTGCAGGGGAATTTTCTGACCATGCTAGTATTAAATGTGGAGTTCCCCAAGGTAGTATCTTAGGACCTTTGTTATTTATACTATATATAAATGATATTTTTAGATTCGCCAGTTATGACATAATGGCTTATGCAGATGATTTAACAGTTTTGACATCCCACAGTGATATCAAGCAGTTGAAAATTGAAGGAAAAAGAATTCTCAATGAAATCACTTTATGGTGCAGGATGAACAATTTATTCATAAACTTAGAAAAAACCAAATTCGGTATTTTTCGGCAAGTTCAGTGGCGCATTGAGATTTTTGAGGCCATAAGGTTAGGCTCATCTCAGATCGAGTATTCGAACAATAATAAGTTGCTTGGTGTCAATATTGACAACAACTTGATGTGGAAAGCTCATATTGCTCATTTGGCCAAGAAGTTGTCTTTTGGCATTTTTCTTATTGGTCAAGTTAAGAAGGCCTTTTCAGACACCGTCGTTAGGAAAGTGTATCATGCACATTTTGAATCTCACCTGCATTATGCTGCATCTGTTTGGGGTCTCTGCCCTCCCAGTACAATATTACCACTTCAGAAGCTTCAAAATAGAGCCGTTAGGATTATTAGTTATTTGCGTATTAATGCACCTACAAAAGTTGTTTATCGAGATTTTTGTCTTTTGAGTATTTCTCAAATAATCGATTATCACCTATATATAATTATGTTTAAGTTTATGCATTTTAATCAGTATAAAGATGTCATTGTATCCTATGTGCTCTCACACATTTATCAGACTAGACTACTTAGTTCAGGAGATTTTTTTCTGACTGATCGTGTGAGAACCAGTGGTGGAGACTACATTTTGCAAGCCAGACTGACACAAATGTGGAATAAGTTACCAGTGAAAATAAAGACGATAACCTCAATAGGTTGCTTCAAGCGAGAAATCAGAAAATATATGCTAGAAAAAGCTTGATGCTGTCATTTTCAATTTTTTTTACTTGTGAATGACCACAAAAATTTAATATACCATATACAAAGACATTTCCCCTCATGACTCCATGCTACTCCCATGGGAGCCAGCTTGTGCTCCTATAGAGCTTTGGGAATGGGAACATTCCCGAGGGAACTTCTCCAAAGGTTGCGACAATATTCCCGCACTCAGAAATTTCTTTTTGCTTCTTCTCAGGCATTCATTCATAGGTTTTAATTCTGTTTTTTTTTCCTGTCCACAACAATTTCTGTAGGATTTACTACTTAGGGTTAGGTAGGTAGTGTTGCCAACCCCATTAGGTATGTACCTACCAAAAATAGCTGCAAAAACGAAACCTATCCCAGTTGCTATCTTCAACAACTTTAATGCCCGGTTGCACCAACCTGGATCGGGTGGTCCCTGAAAACCGGACAGGCCTGCCGGACAGGACCACCGGACCGACCCGGACGGGTTAGGTTAGGTTAGATTAGGTAGGATAGTCTATGCTAACCTAATCTAACCTAACCTAACCTGTCCGGGTCGGTCCGGCGGTCCTTTCTGCCTGTCCGGCAGTCCTGTCCGGCTGTCCGGTTTTCAGGGACCACCCCTGGATCGGGCTCTGATCCTAGATCAGGCAATGTTAAAACTTTATGCTTGATCTCGGATCGGTGTTTGATCCGGGATCGGTGCTTGATCCTTGTTGGTGCAACTGGGCATAACCCTTTTTTATATCATTGAAAAATTCAATTTGCCTAACATCATTTTGTCCTTTATTTTTCTCTCTCCATGCAATGCCTTTGGCATGTGTGATTTGATCTAGGGTATATGGCACATGGTCAACTCTGATTGACTTTACATTATGACTCTATGTGAATAACAACCATGCAATCTGATTTTTCTGGTGCTTGTTTGTGGTGCAACTACACTTCCAACTCCAACCATGTTTGGTGATTCAAATCACGGAACTTGTGCATTTCCTGTGCTTGGTTATATGCTCTGGATTGATCACCGTGATGTCGACTGCATTGCATTGGTGAGTTTTACCTACCTATTCGAAAAAACATACCTATTTGATCAAAAAATTGTAATGATCATATATTATTTTTGATTGGTGGAATGGCGGAATAAAACGAATGTGGATTGTTTTGTTTTGTTTCGAAATAAATGTAAATGTACTTTGGGACTTGCTTAATAAAATAAAGAAGAAAAAAAAATATGTTGCTCTGAAATTGCGGGGAGGGTACAAACATGAACATTGCACATCTCTTTGATTGATAAACAAAATTGATTGATGCACTTCGCTTTTGTTGTTTGAGGGGAGGGTACAAACAAACACGAACATTGCACATCTCTTTGATTGATAAACTAAATTGATTGATGCACTTCGTTTTTGTTGTTTCCCTGCAATTTTTGAAACCCTTTGGGGTCCGAAACCTATTTTTTGCATCGCTAAAATTGCCTATTTTTGACACAAAATTCTTTGTGAAAATTTTTGTTCCTGTATGATTAAAAAAGAAATAAACAAATTTGAGAAAAGCAGAAAAAAAATGTTCCATCTCCAAGCCAATGACCCTTTCTATCTCACTCTGTCTAATCTTTTTTGCCATGCTGTTCCACTTCCTCCACCTTGCACATAAAGGAACATTGTCTTTGTTAGTCTATCCCGATCCACGTACAATAGGTAATAATCGACTTAAACACCCAACCTTGATAATCTGTGCACTTAAATGGAAGAGTGTTAAGCGTTCTCGGTTTATGTCTTCGGGTGGAGCGGGGTGTAGGTAGAGTTCCTCCCACTATCCAGTTTGTTCTTTTCCAGATTGATCCTGTATGTAGGTAGGTGGTTTCATTGTCATGTTCTTTAGGTACTGATATTTGTGTTCTTATTTCTTCTTCCAAACTTGCGTTGTGCTGCTCCTTGCAATGCAACACCTTCAAATTTTAATCTAGGGTAAACTACCTACTTGTGATTTCTGACTTTGTTTCAAGTTTGGTGAACTGCTTCTTACATCACATCATGCTGTCCATTTTTAAATCAACTGGATGCTGCAAAATTTCGGCACCTTGACATGATCATTGATTCCTGATGGATGAATGCTGCATGCATCGATCACCACAAACGTAAGTTTGGTTTGATTGTCCATATTGTTTACAACACTTGTAACTTTCACCAATTACATTTCTCCCTGTAATTTCATGATTATGGTCGAGTTGAAATTTATAAATTATTGTGTGCACTGGGCAACTTTCTTATTTTCTCATTAAAATTAAAATTGAAA
>JASGXE010008496.1:0-16685 GCA_030068105.1 Sinentomon sp. SZTP_YWyxl
GCACGTATGATAACAGCAACTTACGAGCGGACTGCAAGTGTCACCAACTTGTTAAATTTTCTTTGTCTGGAATCTCTGGCGTCAAGACGTAGGTAGCATAGGATTAAGCTTTTTTCAGACATTGTTACGAATTCTGTAAATTTTTCCATGCCTACGCCCTATTTTGTTAAGCCTAGTCAACGCAGAACGGATAATGGTCTCTCTTTCCGTCTCCAATTTGTAAGACATGTCCTGTTCACTTCCTTTTTCCCAAGAACCATCAGGGATTGGAACAGTCTCACCTCAGAATCCCAAATCTTATCTAAAGCTCTGTTGCAAACAGGCGTCGCACAGTATGCTTCTTAGTGTGTGCCAATCTTGTTACCCAGTTTGGGATTTTGTATCTTTTGTTGTGTTTTTTTTTCTCTTTTTAAATTCTGACTATCTACCATCCTCTGAATCACTGTATTCGTCGCTATCTGTCACCATTTACCACTTGTGGAAGTATTGTTTTTTTAATAATAATAATAAAGCGCGGAAATATCTTGCCAATCCCGTATCCTAGCGAACAATTTCATTTTTAAGCAGCTGTATCAAAACATTTGATGACATCAGTCATCAACGCTACGTAAACGATCTGTAATTTCCACAGAAACTGTGGAATAAAGCTAAGCAACGAACTTGCACCATGGCAAAAGTACCGAAAGGCGTGCAAGAAATTTCAGCACGTCAAGCCACATTCTGTTCTAGCGCCATCCTCTCTTTTGCAACTCATTTGATTTATTGAGATGTCATGTTTTGAACTACAGAGAGTTGTGGGCATTGGGTCTGCAGATTGATTCGAAAATGTCTGTTGTTCATTGTGTCATGTACGGATGCGGGTTTTGCATTAACATTGATGGCTTCACTGTTAGAAGTATAGGAATCTGAACCTTACCAGTTTGCTGAAAGCTAAAAACAAATCTCTTCCAACGGAATTCAGAAAGACAACTTTTAGAGAAGTTGCATCAAAACATGCTTATTTTAGGGATCAGATAAGACTTGTTTGGACTAGAGATACACAAAAATGGGACGAATTTATGCACGCAAGATTCTCATCACATTTTTAAACTCCCGTCTCATTTTACAAAACCACTTTTCATGCGCCGAAAGACCGCGAGAAATTGTGGCTTGCGCTCTTTTGAATTCCGACGACGAGTTGCTCGGATGAGAAATTCCGACTCTATATTCTGCGTTTCGGATGTACGTGTAAATTATTTAAATATTTTTTATTTTGTGTAAATGATTTTGTGTAAACATTTATTTTGCACATTATAACACAAACCTAGTCATTTTCACGCCGCACAAACACGCACAAAGAACAGTGTTCTGGAATGATCCTGCTATAATATTTATTTTTGGTTCTTGTGATATGTGATGTGTTTTTCCGCACGAAATACTCGTGTATTGGATTACCTATAGGTTGTACTAAATGAAAGTCAGAAGAAGAAGGCAAAGGTGAGGAACATCTCTCCGAGTATGAAGGACGCCATAATGAAAATAGGTGATGAAAACCTTGTTGAGGTGGTCGAACGCAATATCAGTGATTTGCGGGGAGAAAATATCATCAGTGATTTGCAGCGAAATAATACCAGGTATTTGCAGCGAAAGATAAATCAGTTTTACAATCTGGTTTGGGAGAAGGATCTTCATTTCATTGGCCTCGACGGTACTGTTCAGAAAGGGATGTGGACATTTCTGCCAGAAATTCAGCAGGTAGGTCGAGTTCCATGAATAAAAAGTAAGTTACCGCTGTAAGCACATTGCCATATTTTCTGACGGAAAATGTGTGGATTTTCAAGTGAATTTCCTTGCGCTTGTTTTCATGGTGTCAAGTCATGGTGGGACATTACTTACTTCAGGAAGGGATGTGGACATTTCTGTCGGATATTCAGAATGTAGGTCTTCTTCCAAGGATGTCAAGTAATTTGCTGCCATGATCATAATTACCTCCTTATTCCCTCACGGAATATTCGTGGAATTTCAAAGGAATCTCTCCGCGCTTGTTTTTCTGGAATGTAAAGTTATTCTGGGCCATAATTGATATAGGGAGTGTTTCCGATGGTCACGGAATCGAAATTAAACAGTCACGAAATGTACTCAGACATCCCATTTTCTTGTGCCCTAAAAGTTTTAAGTTGCCACGGCAACCGAAATTTTTGGGTGGCATTTCTCGGAAATGGGGCGTCGGGGGAAATTTGCCACTGGAATATTTTTTCTTTGTTCCAAATAATTCCACGCAAAAATGATAGTTGTGCGTGAAAACGACCTCAACAGCTAGCCAAATTCCCCTAAAGGACCCAATGGGAGATGAGAAGGCTGAATTCCAATTTCGTCGTTCAGATCCCATTTTTTGTAGAAAAGTTCTTGATGACAACATGAAAATTAATGGTATTACTCAGATCAGGAATATGTGAGGGCAGTTTCAGATCCATAATATCTGAGGAAAGGTTCAGATCGGGGATATCTGAATGCAGTATCAGGTCCGGAATATCTGAGGGCAGTTTAAGTTCCGGAATATCATGGGGCAGTTGCTGATCCGGAACATCTCATGGCAGTTTCAGATCCACAATATCTGGGGGCTGGATAAGAGCCGGAATATCTGAGGGCTGGATCAGAGCCGGAATATCCGAGGATAGTTTCAGAGCCGGAATATCTGAGGGCAGTTTCAGATCCGGAATATCTGAGGGCAGTTTCAGATACGGAATATCTGAGGACAGTTTCAGATCCAATATATCTGAGGGCAGTTTCACATACGGAATATCTGAGGGCAGTTTCAGATCCAGAATATCTGAGGGTAGTTTCAGATTAGGAATATCTGAGGGCTGTTTCAAATACGGAATATCTGAAGGCGCAGTTTCAGGTCCAGAATATCTGAGGGCTGTTTCAGATTAGAAATTTCTGAGGGCAGTTTCAGATCCAGAATATCTGAGGGCAGTTTCAGATTAGCAATATCTGAGGGCAGTTTCAGATCCAGAATATCTGAGGGCAGTTTCAGATTGTGAAAATCCGAGGGCAGTTTCAGACTAGGAATATCTGAGGGCAGCTTCAGTTCCGAAATATCTGAGGGCAGTTTCAAATACGGAATATCTGAGGGCAGTTTCAGATCCAGAATATCTGATGGCAGTTTCAGATCAGGAATATCTGAGGGCAGTTTCTGATCCAGAATATCTGAGGGCAGTTTCAGATTAGGAATATTTGAGGGCAGTTTCTGATCAGGAATATCTGAGGGCAGTTTCAGATACGGAATATCTTGGGGCAATTTCAGATCCAGAATATTATAGGGCAGTTTCAGATTAGAAATATCTGAGGGCAGTTTCAGTTTTGTGGAATATCTGAGTGCAGTTTCTGATCCAGAATATCTAAGGGCAGTTTCCGATTAGGAATATCTGAGGGCAGTTTCAGATTAGGGAGAAATGAGGGCAGTTTCAGATCCAGAATATCTGAGGGCAGTTTCATATTAGGAATATCTGAGGGCAGTTTCAGAAATGGGCTGGAGGTTCCTTGATGGCACAACGCAGCATTCGATCTCTACAGGCGCAACCATGCGATGTTCCAAATTGCAGAACATTCTTGGAAATATGGCTAGTGGTAGATTTCCTAAGGAATGGAAAAAGTATGAAAGGTTGAAGTTTACTCTGGAGTCTAGGAAAAATGCTTGTATTTAGACTGACTGGGGTGCCATGGTCGTAAGCATCTGCGACTGGGTTTGGGTTAGCACATTTGGCGAAGATCGATTGACCCCATGTTCAGGCTCAGTGCTCGCCGCCTGCGGGTGACCGATGACACTTTTGCAATTGTTGCAGATCCATGGTTGATCGGAGTTCATCAGAAACTTGTACTGCTGCTCTTTGAGGCCGGTGGTTCTCGCAGAACATTCTTGGAAATGTGGCTAGTGGTAGATTTCCTAAGGAATGGAAAAAGTATGAAAGGTTGGAGTTTACTCTGGAGTCTAGGCAAAATGATTGTATTTTATATGGTAATACACATCAAGAAGATGTGGTTCCTCAAATGGTGTAAGCTCCCCCACACGTCCACTTTTGACCTCAACGTAGATCGATCAAATTACGAATTGGGAAAGCTGTAAGTACTTGTCGAACCATGCTAACATGGCACGTATTTGTGGGTCTTCTGTTGGAAAGCAGCAAAACATTCAATTGGTTGGAAAGACACCAATATATGGGTTTTAAGCCACACCATTCATAAAACACCATTCATTAACACTGAGCACGGATTAGAATCACAAGATTCACATCGTCCGTAATTCTGCTAACAAATCGGCGGCTGATAATACGATAAGCTTAAGGCAGGGATCGAGGTCCCAATGTCTGTGAATTGAACAAAGTAATTTTGGCTGGTGACATCAATATGCCCGATATTTATTATAAATCCATAACCTTCACGCATGTTTGTACTGAGAGGCGCAAGCATGAATTCTGGAAACCACTGTAACTTTTTTGATCTTCGCCAGTTTGTGACTCGTACTGCAGGAAGCTCGGTCAACATCCCTGACTTGATCTTATCAAATATCACCAAATTCGAAATTGAAATAGACGTCGTGCAAGTGGTCGGGGATCACTAGGCTGTGATTGGTAACTTGGGAACACGAATAAAAACCAAGGGGTACTAATCACGGAAAATTCGTATTTACTGCCGGGCAGATTGGGAATCTATACGCGCACTGAATTGGAACCAGGATTAAAAGGACTCGCTTCGTCCATTGATCAGATTTCCACTGAGGACTTCTGGTCCGGTTTTAAAAACCATTTGCATGGACCCACAGAACGTTTTATTCCATGAAAAACTGTTAATTGTGGTAACTCCTTCCAAATTTGGATCACAACGCAGTTGAAGCGTCTTCTCAGAGAAAAGCGAAGAGTTCAAGCACGCTTTAGGGGGTACGCAACCCTAATTTTTATGCAATTGGAATAATTTCCCGATGGAAATAGCTGAAAACGACCGCTTTCGCATGAGGTTCTAAGGTTTATCAGGGAGAATTCGGATCGATTCCTTTAACATCTGAACGTGCAACTGGCCGGCGCCGTTAGAACGTTGAAATAAATTCATCGGCGAGAGTAAATTTCATACATCATGCAGCAGTATCTAGTAGGGATATGCAACTGTTTTCGACCACAGGTACTGCATACGAGCTCTCATATCAATATTTTGGAAAAAACAGTTCGGCGTAACACACACTTTATGACACAGAACTGCTGCCATGTTCAAATATTGGTCTAATCAATTTAACAATCACCAAATACGAAACTTCCGCGCCAACGTTGGAGAATGTGTTCCAGATAAAATGGCTGCCTATACTCCACGTCGCGCACCATTTGCACATTGGGACAAAATCTGCCTGCCGCGGATGAGAGATCGCACATGGCTCATCAAATGGGTGGATCGAAAAATTTATTGAGATGACACATCATTCTCTCATAATCGTGTGCAATTGAGGTAAGAACTCACCTGTTGCGATTTGGTAATTGTGGAGAAACTGAGACCAAGTTGTCCAATGCGGTGAGCTGATGCTGGTTAGGTGTGATTAGTTTAACTTGGCTTTGCTGTAATACACACGCGCCAAAATGGTATGGGCTTATGCCCCGATTCGATACAATAGGTTGGGTATTTTGCATCGCGTCGGGTAGTTGAAGATACCGATGTGTAACATTATCACATATAGCTGTAGACACCTATAGTTAAATTTAACTTTGAAAAGACATAAGGTGTTTGTGCGATTATTACCTGGCAACTGTGGTGTTTCCTATCGATGCTTTCCAACGCGAAATATTTTGTGAAGCATTGCCCAAACGGTGATTTGCTTTCCGGATTCTTTGTCTCATTATGTCGAGTAGGGAATGGGGAAATGACGGCAAACAGCGGACGAAATCGTTAGCGATTTGGCATGCATGCCAACAGCTTATACTTTAAACGTTCTCTTGCAATACAGCCGGGATGCCGGTCTTCATAATAAAAAACCACAATCAATTTTTTATTCCAATTTAATCCTTTAGCTCCTACCAGATGGGTTTTCATTTTATCCAATTGATCAGTACGAAAAATTTCTGAAATATCCAGCAGAAAACGATTTTATATCGTCTACTCAACTCATAAACAAAGATCCTGAAAATATTCTGAAGGATGTTCCGAAGTCCCTATTGACGGTAAGTAGAGATAATCAGAAACAATCTCAAGGAATGTGCGGGACTTTTCATGTCAATGCGACTGTACTGTGCTTTTTTTCATTTCTTTTAGCGATCATGGGGCCTACCTATCGTAGGCCCCGGCAACGGTTTTCCATTTCTGGAGTACGAATTTCACCAGAATCTATCCTACCAGAATTCGTAATTTGTTGCACATAACGGGTTATACGAATTTGTATTTGTGAAGTTCGTGTTTTCTGGAGCAAAAATTTGCTATTGGAATGAGTAGATGCTCGCAAACCCGTTTCACAATACCAGTAACTATTTTGAAATTTAGTCAAAGATTTACGTTAGATTCCGAATTTCCGTGACGATCTGGCGAAAATTTAGCTGTATGCAAGATCTCAACCAGACCTGTACTCTACTAATACTTAACATTGTTCTCATCTAGAACAACTTTTTCTTCCTTCTACAAGATTCAATTTCTCTCAGATAAACAACAATTTCGAAGCAAACTTTTTTCTCTGGAATTTGCTATGAATACGAGAACATTTCGTGTTTTTTGCATGTCAATTTTTCAATCCACTTCTGAGACACATCATTCATTTCTTTTTGCACGTTGAGAAAATCATTTGGGTATTTTACCCTACTCCATATCTCCCTTCCAGGCTGTCATGCACTTCCTAATTCAACATTTAAACATCAATTATCGAAGTGAAGGTTTATTCATTGATTAATTGATTGATATTCCATATTTTGGGAGTTTCCTCATTTCAATATTATTATTTACACACAAGAAGGCACATGAGATACAGAGTGCACAAGGACAAAACAAAAGCTGCAGATGGCAAAATAGCAGCATACTTGTTCATAAAAATAACAAGTCCATTTTGGTTCCGGCGATGGTTAAGAGTAGAACCAATCCAAGAAAGAGGAACTATCTAAAAACTAGGAACTAGTAACTAGGAACTATAGTCGGCAGATTTGAACAGAGGCTGTCTCTAATTCGTCCCTGCAGAATCGGAATACTCAGTGGCTGGACAAACACCCTCGAAGGGAGAGAGTTCCACAGAGGAATGGTTCTGCCTAAGAATGAGTACATGCCTATGTTCTTTTTAAAAGCCTGAGAGCGGAGCTTGTAATTGTGGTCTTTGTGCGAGTAAATTGAAGGCAAGTCCAGATAACTGAGCAAGTTCCCCCATCCTCCAAGGATCAGGAAAGGGCTCGTTAGTCTTGTTATATCCATCCTAGCTTGAAGATTCGTGTTCAGATTAATACTGCGGTGGTACTGCGGTGTGTATTGGGCTCTGTGAAGATAGGTTTCTATAAAAAGCGTTGCAACAACAGTTTTTGCCACCTTAATAAAAACTATCCATCGATTTTGACCCTAGAAGCTCCTCCATCCCCGTCATGGGCATAAATTGTTAACAGCAAAATCCTGAATACAATAAATGTATTCATTCCCGGTAACAATAACCTGAAATCCCACAACAAAATCCAGAATACACGCAATGTATTGATTTCCAGTAAGGGAATTTAAATAATGCGAGTGTACATTAAACGTAGATAATTCTGTTCGTATGTGATTTTATTTCTCTGAAACCCGTCCATGGATAACAATCATATTGTGAGATTAATATGCTCAATATGGTTTATAGGCAAGTTCAACGATTCTAGATACGTCTACTCAGAAAGCGAAGTCTCCTGCGGTGAGAATATTTCACTTTTTCTTACGTGCTCGCATGTTATGCGGAGAAATGACGGTGAAATGAAACGGTACATTTTTGGCCTGCTTCGTAGTTCGAATTTCCATGGCCATCCGGGGAACATAGGTATGGCGACCCTTCTGCTGACTTTTGGCGCAAACTTCATCGGCTTTCTGACGAATTCACTTCTGAAAAAGTCAAAACAATATTAATGTGGATTCCAGATTTCACGTGTGAAATAGTGAGGAGGGGTTCAACATTTCACCCGTAAACATATTGGGGTTTAATATTCACTTGCGAAATAATTAGTGTGGTTTTAATGTTTCCCACGTGGAATAGTGAGGATGTATTCAGAATTTCACGCGCGAAAAATTCGAGAGACGCAATACTTCAGACTTGAAATGGATATGATAGCTTCGATTTTTCATCAGTGAACGTCTTATTCCACGGCAGATTTTCCGTAAAACAAATACTTCCGACAGATTTTGCTTTTCTATATTTCGCTTGAAATTCGGAGTCTCCCTACAGTAATTCATGGGACTCACCATTTCGCACAAAATGGAAAACTTTTGCTCCCGTAATACCTTTTAAAACAATTTGATGGGACATCGGATTTTATGATTTCAGTCCGATTATTAAGGAGATTATAATGAATCAGAATCAAATCCACCACCGATATCGAAAAATATACTCGTGCTTCATCAAATGCCCGCACGTTCTTTACAGATTCATCGCTGTCTAAACTCAAATGATAAAGCACATTGCCTACACTGCCTCTGCTGAGAAAATACCGTGATACATTGGTGTTACTTTGGAGTGCCCACAGCATTGGAATATATCGAGAAGGTGCTCATATCAGAAAAACACCAAGGGTGTTCCAATGGAAAACTTTTGGTGTACCGCTTGAACAAAACCAAATCCTTGTGTTGTGAATTGTAAAATACACAATAGAAGATGATAATTTACATCTTACAGTGTTGTTGCCATTTTAAACTCACTGTCACACAGCAATAGCGTGTGACAGTGAGTTTGTGACAGTGACACAAACTCACTGTCACACAGTTGGCGTAAGTATCCAATTTCGTAGTTAACAAAAAATTATCTTGACAGATTTTATTTTTCCTAAAATGAAGGATATGTAACCTTTTGAAACATTGCAGGTGTTCAATCCGCCGCCAATAGTGTCCCCTTGGAAAACGCTATCTCCTTTACAGGTAAGATCTTACGGAATTAGGTTAATGACTGCTCAAAAGCATGTTGAAACATACCCTGTTATCAGGGTACGATGCACGGTTCTGGTGTATTTCACGTCAATTTGTATTTACTTTGCGCATCGATTGAAAGCAGAAGATTTTTATTCAACACGAAACACTTGTTAAATCAATTTTATCTCAAGAATCAGTCTAAATGTTGAAGTGCTGGATAAGTAGATGATCTTTAGACACACGACCAATACGGCAAAATCAAACTATTATTCGATTTTGTTATAAACAAACAACCGCGTGCAGCAGCCAAATCAGTCTGCGTCACAGGTAGCTTGGACAGTTTCCATCTCAATGCGGACTATTTCTCACATATAACTTTTGTTCTGAGACAACTAACCTTGCCTGAGAAATGCAACGGAGCGAGGTTTAATTTTGTTAGAGGGTGAGCTCTACTCCTCCGCCCACATTTTTGGGCTTAATAGCAGCAACAAATTGCTTCTGAGTGCCATTTTTAGACCTACTTTAAAAAGTGTTTGGGACCACTCGTCCTCAAACTCACATGTGTTTTTCATAAGGGTTTGTTTAAATGCAGTGTCAGAACCGAGACAAGCGTTTACAGGCATTTATGAATTCTCCACAGTTTATAACATCTTCAAGTGCCACAAAAATTATTATCAGCTTTGGGAGATAAAGGACACGCAGTAGGACAAGGCATGGCAGACCAAGGAAGATTGTCGAAGCCTGTGACAAAATCTGTCTATATTTGACCAGATCAAAGCAAAAAGCCGCTATTTCAATAAGCGGGTGATAGAGACTGGCGAAAGAAAACACGGCATTCTGGTGCAGCACTGATTGGTTGCCAAAAAGCAGAACAAGAAACACCCACAATAAATGTATTCATACCCCGTAGCAATCCTTAAATCCCACAACAAAATCCTGAATGCAATAAATGTATTGATTTACCGTAAGGGATTTAAATAATGCGCGTGTATATTAGACGTCGATTCATGTGTGTGTTTTTCTCAATCTCGTCCATGGATTTCAGTCATATTGTGAGAATAATATGCTCAATATGGTTTATAGGGAAGTTCGACGACTCCAGATACGTCTTCTCAGAAAGTGAAGCCCCCTCCGGTGAGAATATTTCACTATTTTTCTGACGTGTTCACATGTTATCCAATGTATTTAAATTTGAAAAATTTCAGTGCCTCGAAATTCAATGGCAGATAAGAATTTTTATTTCAAGCATTTCCACCACGAGAATCTTGGGTGCAGATATCAATTGTCAATCCACTTGCTGTAGCTTTCAAGAGAGTCAAAAGTTTCTTCAATATTTTGGCATCAGAAAAATTCAGCACTTGCTGGTCATCAAGTGATGTTATTATTTGAACATCTTGCAGTTAATAGGCACCGAATCTGGTGAACCTGCGTTGGTTAGAAAGTTAGGCAGTGAGGCGCAAAAATGAAAGAGTAAATTTTTAGGCTTGTCAAAAAAGTTGGCCTGATGTGTGCAATGTAAATACGCATCTTCTTGGAATTACAAAATCTAACGGAAATCGTGAGAAGTCCCAAGTATACGAGTCGCCGATAGATAAATTCCGAATTGAGTAGTTGTTTGAGCTTATTGACTGCCTGTACATTCTTGGGATTTCCTTTGTCTTCTTCAGACATTTTGAAGGTTGTGGAGTGGTGTTTTTCAAGAAGTGCATGCTATGATCGACATGATATAGAACCCTATCCCACTCTCCGCTTGATCCGACGGCCGATTTTTGCATATGGTTCCGCAAGCTTTGACATATCGTCTGCAGAATTCTGATCTTACGCACTCAGATTGTTATAAACATTGAAAATTTCATTTCACTTCAGAGAGATTCCGTCTGGAATGTGTGTTCGCTTTTGTAATCACGCAGGGTATCCGCCTCAAAAATAATCTCTTCGATTTCCATCTGGCGGCAAACAACCGCTTGCTGCTGAGTCACTATTAGTCACAGGGTGCAGGGACGGTCTCCTTCTGTATGCGGACTCTTTCTCTGAAAAACGTTTGCTCCAAGATAACGATGCCTGCATAAGAAATGCCATTGAGTGAAGTTTAATTTTGTGAGAGGATAAGCTCTGTTCCTCTGCCCACAATGTTGGGCCTACTTTCAACAAAAAACTGCGTCTGGGTGCCATTTGAAGACCCTAAAGTCATAAAGTTGCTCCAATATTTCGGGCCACTTTTCCTCAAATTCACACGTGTTTTTCATAAGGGTTTGCTTTAGTGAACACTAGAACTGAGACGAGCTTTTACAGACATTGGTGAATTCTCCACAGTGAAAAACATCCTCAAGTGCCGCAAAAATTATAAAAACATTGGATGGTTCTGGACACGTGGAAAGACATGGCATGGCAGAACAAGGAACATTGTTGAAGCCTGGCGCAAAATCTGTCTATATTTCACAATTTCAAAGCAAAAAGCCACTATTTTGTCAAAAGCAGATCAATAAAACGGGAGGCGGCGACTGGTGAAAGAAGAAAACACGACATTCCGGGGCAGAGCTGTTTGGATGCGAAGAAGCAGAACAAGAAACACCGAAAAGAGACGACTCACGGGTGGGTAGTGAGCGGGCAACGTCTACTCAGGCAACTAAAGTATGCAATACGAGCTTATCGTGAAATATTTTACAGCGACGATGTATTGTCTGGAACTTAAAAGTGAAAATTTCTGAAATTCAGAGAGCATAAAAGTGTATCACAATCTTTCAAAAATAGGCGTGTACCATATAAAATCTTTAAATGTCAACCGTAAAGAGAGCATGTGTCTATTCATGTATTTTGACTAATCGTACCTCACTTTTTAATGTGCTAAACAAACCATTCTTTAACTTACAACGCTCTAAAACAAACTGGTGACAATTGATAATCAAAAGTGGCTATTGAATGTAACGTTTTTCCGACTTCTCACAAAAAAAGAAAGATATCACTTTTGCTAAAAAAGGTAGTCATGCCAGCCCGTTACTCCTGTTTTGTTGCGAGAAGTTCTTCAAGATTTGCACTCATCCTACCAAAAATAGGAAAAGTCTTTTGAAACCGCTTTTGAAAAGTTTCAAAACTGGAGGAATTTATTGGCACATTCTTGTATACAGGGTGTTCCTAAAATTGCTGACCAGAAGCACAGGACTGATTCCTGGTGTGATTCTGAACAAAAAACATTCAATAAATTTTTTGATCCGATGCCCCGTTCTCAAAATACCCCACACCCCCACCTTTAAATGGGGTTGCTAGAGTGTGAGGATGAGAACTGCTGCTTTATGACTAGATCAGTTTCTTCCTTTGGAAAATATGAACAAACTACCCCTCCTTAGTTTTTCTTCTCCGGGGCCTCGTTTATGAGATAACCCCCCGGAAAAACAGAGGGGTGGAAGGGGTGGACTTGCAAAAGTTGTCAGCGGGTCCCGAAATTCATAGGAGATGTTCTCCAAGGAATTTGCAACCATTTATGTTCAGGGGTGTTTTTGCGTCAGATGAGCTGTAATCCGGTAAAAAGCTTGGGGGATTTCATCCCCGATGATATTGGACCTCATTTTCCATGCGAACAAATCGTCTTAGGCAAAAACACCCCTGATTATAAATTGTTGCAAATTCCTTGGAGAACATGTCCTGTGTATTTCGGGACCCGCTGACAACTTTTGCCAGTCCAACCCTTCCACCCCTCTGTTTTTCCGGGGGGTTTATATCATAAACGAGACCCCGGAGAAGAAAAACTAAGGAGGGGTAATTTGTTCATATTTTCCAAAGGAAGAAACTGATCTAGTCATAATGCAGTAGTTCTCATCCTCACACTCTAGCAACCCCATTTAAGGTTGGGGATGTGGGGTATTTTGAGAACCGGGCATCGGATCAAAAAAATTTATTGAATATTTTTTGTTTAGAATCACACCAGTAATCAGTCCTGTGCTTCTGGTCAGCAATTTTAAGAACACCCTGTACATACATATTAAAAAAATGATTTCCTAAACATGGGAAATTACATATTTTTTCTTCATTGTACCTATCCTAAAGATTCGAGAAGAATTGGCAGCAAACCTGGATTCGGGAAACAATATTTCCCATGTTAATAAACCTTATATGAATCATTAATTGTATTTATTTTTAGCCGTAAGGGGATTTAAATAGTGAGCGTGTGCATTAAACATAGATAATTCAGTTCATGTGTGCTTTATTTCTCTCACTCTTGTCCATGGATATCACTCAAATTGCGAGACTAATACGCTCAATATGGTTTATAGGCAAGTTCAACGATTCTAGATACGTCTACTCAGAAAGCGAAGTCTCCTGCGGTGAGAATATTTCACTTTTTCTTACGTGCTCGCATGTTATGCGGTGAAATGACTGTGAAATGAAACGGCGCATTTTTGACCTGCTTCCTAGTTCGAATTTCCATGGCCATATGAGACACCTAGGTGGTGACCCTTCCGCTGCCTTTTGGCGCAAACTTCATCGGCTTGCTGGCGACCCTGTTGCAGGGCACACGTGAACTTCGAAGCAAAATCATTTTACTTCTGCAAAAAAAGAAGGAGACATCCCCGAGAAAGTAGAGGAAACAAAGAAGGATTTGCAAAGGAAGGGTGCAATTAGTGCTCTTCACCAATTATGTCGTACTTTGTAGGTATCAATTGATACTCTCAGTTTTCTGGTAATTTTAGGGGTCCCGCACTCGCACAACTAGTTCGTCAAGAGCCCTCGATTTCTTATTACGCCACTGGTCCAATACTTCAAAAAGAAGATATAATCTCCAAAACCGTCATATTTTACCATCGTTGCAATGATGCGACCACCTACCAAAAATTGGTATCCTGGTTACTTTTCTTAGGTACCCACTTTGCCGCTGTTATCTAGACCTTCAGCATTGATAGATATTTGATGTCTTGTTCAAACGTGGTGTAGAATTATATCTCCAAGTTGCATGCGCTTATGAAACTGATAGAATAATAATAAGTTGTAAGATTTATGACATCTGTGTTACAGATATGGGATCTTTTGCCCCATGCTGGTTTAAAAAATGTTAATGATGTGACTTATATTTTAGCTGTCGAGTTCCCAAAACTGTGAAAACAACTTTGTTGCGTGTAGTCGCTGCAACGGTTCTGACCTACACCCAAAAATTTGGAAGAAACCCCCACATCATCAACTTTTCTCAAATTTGGAAGCATGAAAAACACCCAACACAAAATTGAAATGCATGATTATAGTTTTGCCCTCATGGACGTTGACTTCAAGACCCGCAACATGGATGGTTATCATAGAAAATGGCTATCTTCTCAAGTTGCATGCAAAAATGAGAGTGAAAACATGATTGCTATTATTCTTGCCCCCACTCTTACTGATATTTGATCCAGTGACCATGCTGTTTTGTAGTTTGTGTTGTGAAACTGCTTGCAATTTTGGCTATCATGTGTCATTACCCGTATAAACATCGTTTTCAATTAAATGTTGTTGTTTCTGAAACGTTTTAACTATTTCCCAATAAAATTGGATAAAGTCTTGAAAATATCAACTTTAGTGCAAGTTGCAAAGATGGCACTCCACAAAGACATAATTAAGAACCTATCTCGCTAACCTGCATTTTCTCAAAGCTGTTTGAACGCATCCTCTCCAATTACATAACAGCATATTTGGACAACATCAATATTTTGCATCCCAATCAATTTGGTTTTCGACGCAAGCGCTCTTGTGAGTCGCAACTAGTCCTCTTTGCAGATGATATCGCTCGAAGCCTTGACGTCGGAGTGCCTGATGATGCAATTTTCCTAGATTTGACAAAAGCATTTGATCTGGTGTCCCATGCCAAGCTTCTTGATAAGCTTGCACTTATCGGCTTGCCATGCAGCATTATCGCCCTTGTTAAATCCTTTATAACCAATAGGTTCCAGAAAGTTAGACTTCAAGGTTCAAATTCCCTTTCCATTCCTGTTACATCCGGTGTCCCCCAAGGCAGTGTTATAGGCCCACTACTTTTCTTGATTTACGTTAATGATATCGCTGAAAATGTCAAGAGCTCAATTCGTATGTTTGCCGATGACGTTGTCATCTACAGGCAAGTCCACAATGAAAATGATTCCACTAGGCTGGCGGCCGATCTTTCTGGTATAAGCAGCTGGTGCGACAGGTGGGACATGAAAATTAATGTAAGTAAATCCAAAGTTCTTCGCTTTGGTATCCATGCAAACAATTTCCCCTATTCCGTTGATGGAGTCCCCTTGGAAACTGTAACACATTTTAAATATCTCGGTGTTCTCTTCACAAATGATCTTAGTTGGTCTCCGCACGTTAGTGATGTGGTCAAAAAACCTTCTTCTACTTTAGGTTACATTATGCGGAATCTTACTGGAGCTACTATTGAGCAAAAAAAGCGCGCCTATGTCTCATTAGTTTTACCCATTCTCGAATATGCTTCTGCCGTGTGGAACCCCTGGAAAGTTTCGGACATCCATGCACTTGAAAGTGTCCAGCGTCGAGCCGCCAGGGTTATAACAAGCACATACGATCGTCTCGCTAGCGTTTCTGCTATACTGTCGCAACTTGGACTTCCTTCCTTGGCCAGTAGGCGTCGCTCCCATTGTTTAACCCTATTTCGAGAAATTCTTACTGGTGAGGTTGACTTCCCTTTCCCGACGTGCTACTCCCGGAAAGTCGTTCAAATGCGGACTGACAATGGGTTCAGCTTCGTAATTCCCCTGGCTAGACGCAACATTTATAAAAATTCCTTTTTTCCTTTGGCTATATCATGCTGGAACAGCCTTCCGCGCAGCTCACCATTCTTAACGAGTGTCCGGAATGAATCTGATGCTACGAAGTATTCCCGCATAATTTTTCAGTGGTGTCCCGCCTGTCGCATCCATCCCGCAATTTGTTCCTGTGTAATCTTTTCATGCCTGACAATTGTTTTTTCTTTATGATCATGCGCTTTTATTCCCTTGATTTGTGTTCTAGTTCTTTTGTTCCACTGACTCGTCTTTAAACTTGATTGTTTTTTCTTCTGGTCATGACTTGGCTACAAAGCTGCATCTTTAGGTCTAGGTATTCAAACAGCGACCAATTCATTTGTTGTTGTATAATTGTCATAATAATAATAATAAAGAAGCCTGGTGGGGTTTGCTGCATCCTTGAATACTGCTGTCTTAACTCTATAGGCATAGACAATCGCATTAGCGATCCAGTAATAAAGGACCCATACCAATATGCAGGCCCAGATTGGACTGGAAAAATGAGTGGTAAAATTCATGTCACCACTGCTACATCTACTTTTACATATTGTGTTAATAAATTGGAGTTGTTGCTCTCTCGAGTGACCACCACAACCAGAACATCTCTTTCGCTAAATTACGTGGTTACGTTGCAAACTTATTTTGGCCGGAGCTTCAAAAATTTGGGATAAAATCCCCAAAACCGTCAGATTTTTACCATGTTCCAAAACAAAAATCACACAAAAGTACGTAACACAAAATTGATATCCTGGCGGCGGTTCTTAGCCTAATGACTATTTAGGAAAGTTTTTTTAAATTTGAGTTTGTGTATCTTTTTTAGCATAATCGTTAAGTTCTAGCAATTCATAAACTCCTGCTGAAAATTTTTGG
>JASGXE010008497.1:0-16992 GCA_030068105.1 Sinentomon sp. SZTP_YWyxl
TGACTATCCTTCGGGGAAGCAAATAGCCTATCATTTATTAGCTCCAATCCACTACTTCGGTCGCAGTTAAAGGGCACTTCGACCTGCATAAAGCATCAGGGGTAATTTTCAGGCAAAATAATCCCACATCAGAGCAAACCAACCCTGTATAGAACAGCTCCAAAATCGGACGGAAAATTACACCCGCAAAAGGCCATAAAATTTAAAATACAACGCATTACCTCTCTTATAAGCGAGTGTAGGTATATCATGATAAAAAGAGATTATTCAGATATTGCCCTGAATTGGCGGAACGTGCCAAACTGAGATTGGCGCTGAAAGGCGAAATTGCTCAACAAATTTGGCAAAACGAGAAAAAAGGATGATGGAGGAAAAATGAAGGCATGCGTGTGTTGGAAGATCGATTTGTGAGAGGCCTCACATTCCGCGTATACGGGAAGCGTGTATCTGTGAAAAATGGAGTTGAAAAACGCCTAATGCGAGCATCAGTGGAAGATGGGGTGATTGCAGCCTTTCATCGAAGTCCGATTCCTGCATTTTTTTAAATGAGGGAAAGACGCACCTCATGGGAAAGAAATATTTTCGCCTGAAATAAAAACGAATAAACAAATTGACCTGCGACACGAATAAAAAAAACAAACCCAACGAATTATATGATGCATGTACGAATATTCATCTCGCGTTGTGTTTATACTTGTATTAATCATTTACATCATGAGCTAATAGCCATCCGGCCGGTGCCTCGGCACGAACCTTTTTGCACACCTTGGGCTTGCACGGAGAACAATGTCCATAATCCTGGCTCTTCCCCCTACATTCTGCAGAAATGTTGATGGAACCGCTCACGATGTTGATAAATTGATTGAATGATTATATTGATTGATTGATTGATTGATTGATAAATTCCACAGCGAGCTGCAAGGTTGCACGTGTTTTCCCTCTGCTGACACTGAGCGCAATTGCCCCAAACAAACTTTCTAGAACCACAATTCGTCCGATAGACGGGAGACTTGTGGCGCATACGATACATCTGGAGGTCCGAATAAGGTGAGATCACAACAATAATTTTGGTGACGAAAACTTCAACGACAGGTCCAGTTTCCAAAAATGCCGAAAGAACACGCATGGAAATTTACCTGAACTCGCACAAAACATTATCTATATTCTTTCAAGAATACGCAGCCAAGAAGCAAATAAGATAGACATATCAGCAACGAGATCGCCGATGCCAACCCAGAATACAATGGAATTGAAGGGCTACCAACATGAACACCTTTGATTCCGACTGGCGGTTTAAAAACATGGGCGCACGACCATTTTTTTCGGAACGAACAAAAATAAAATTAATGATCTTGACAAAATCAGCATCGGAATGGGCGACTCTATTATTAGAAGTAATTATAAAATTGACAGACCTGACTGACTGACTGACTGACTGACGCAAATTATTTGGCACTTCCAGACAAGCTGCAGCTTTGAAAATTTGCCACAATGTTCGGTTCACATTGCTGACCACAGGAAAAATCCAAAAGTTGGCACATTTTGCCCCAAAATTGGGAAAATTGGAAAAAAAGCGATTTCCTGTCTGAGGCCGCGTTCATTATGAGCGTGTAATAAAGCCGCCGTTATGCAGCTGATCGGTTGGCTCAGTCGGTAGAGCGCTCGGCTGTTAATCTGGCGACCGTGTTCGAATCCACGCGGGGTCAAAGATTTGCTAAATCTGGCATGATGAATTTTTCAGTTTGGATTTTGCGCGTGGAAAAAGATTTTTATCAAGATGGAAAAAGCACCCATTTTTTTGTTTCTTTTTTTCATTATTTTCGTCTTTTGGGATTGGGTTCTTTTGGAACTTCGATAAAAAATATCAGAAAAATCCTCGGACAAGCTACGGCTTACTTAAAAAAATTTGGCACAATCTCAGGTTCGCCTTGCTGCCAACAGGAAAATGCAAAAGTTGATGCATTTTGCCCCAAAATGGCAGAAATGGGACGCAATGCGATTTCCCATTGCGCGCGCTTTATTCTGCATTCCAAACAAATCGCCAGAATTTTGACTGAAATGACGCTATGAAAAAAATTCCATGAAACGGATTCACGGTGCATTTTCTGCTGCTGCCGGCGTGACCGAATGGTCTCTGCTGGCGCATAGATGGCGGGATTGAATCCCAACGTTTTTTTTTTTTTTTGAAAAGTTATTTGAAAAGTGCGCGAAGTGCTTTTTGGCACCAGCAGGTTGACACCGCGCAGCAGATTGATATCGCACAGTGGGTTGACACCACGGTATAGGTTAACACTTACGCAGTGGGTTGGCACCACGCAGAAGGTTGAAATCACGCAGTTGAAATGAGCCACTTCCTTCCAACTGCCTGGACGGCAGAGTCGCTAAAGAGTTAAGGTGCAGTACCATTGTCAATTTTGACGTCATTTTTTACGCATCTTTGTCATGTTAAATGACTGGCTGCCTCATAAGTTTGCAGGCGCAGTGCATTATCGTTGAGCAACGGTATGTCGTGCTCAACCGTCTCAGAAGTGGCGCTTATCAATGGCGCTGAGTCCGGGCTTTGTCACTGTGTAATCCAAGTAAAATGGCGATTAAAAAGGCTCCCATTATTGTTTTCATTGTTGCGACAGCTAAATTTGATAACACCCTGCCATTTTATCACAAGGAGACGTCAAAAGTGACGTCAAAAATGGCATAATGGAACTGCACCTTTAGACTGTCAGTCTGGTGACCGGAGTTCGAATCCCAACGGTGCCTAAAATTTCAAATATCTGGAATGATTAATTTTTCAGTTTGGATTTTGCGCGTGACAAAAGATTTTTTTGTGAAGACAGAAAAAGCACCAATTTTTTTTCTTTTTTCTTTGTTTTCGTTTTGGGATTTGATTATTTTGGAACTTTGATAAAAGAAAATAATTATTGCCCACTTCCAGATAAGCTATACAGCTTTTGTAATTTGGCACAATCTTCGGTTCGCGTTGTGGACGACAGAAACTGCTAAATTTCGTGCATTTTGTGCCCAGATTGCAGAAATAGGATGCAATGCGATTTCCAATCGCGCGTACTTAATCGTATCGAAAAACATTTCCATGAATGCGGATTCCCGAAGCAATTTTCCGTTGGGGCAATTTTCCGGCCGCGTGGTCGAAAGGCGTCGCGCTGCTGATGCAAGTGTGGCGGGCTTGATGCCAGCTTGACACCACGCAGTCGGTTGACACCGCGCAGCAGGTTTACACCAGGCACAGGTAGGGTTGGGTTAGGTAAAGTAAGGTTATATTAGATTAGTTTAGATTTCGTAAACGTGTCCGACGCGTTGCCGATCATTGTGACGCAGTGGTTAGAGGGTCTGACTCGTGATCTGTAGGTCGCGGGTTCGATTCCCAGTCTGGACACGAGATTTTCCGTGGCACTTGCGTGTGCATCCTCCCTCAGCGAGGCACGGCAAATGAGGTCGGAAAGTCAGACAAGTGCCCAGTCTGTTAGTCCTTCGGATGGGACTTTGAGAAGGAGGTCCCGTGAGCAGCATCACACTGCGCACGTCAAAGAACACCTATAGGCGGAGAGCCTGAAGGGCGGAGTTCGAATCCAATAGGTGGCTTAAATTTCCATAATTTTGAATTTTCAGGTCGGGTTTGAGCACATGTTTTTCGCTTTTCAACAACAAAAAGCAAGACCCGTTTGTTGTTTAGTTTCCGAATACGAACGGTTGGCATTGGAACCTTTATGCTCTTTTTGGGGTAATTTTCAAATGATTGAAGCGTTGTGCCAGTCACTGAGGTAGCTGACACAGAGAATTACACAAAGCGAACTTTGCAGTGCATTTACAACCTGCTAAATTGGCGCCGCAGTTCCAGTTTTATAGCGTGTAGTAGTCGTATAAAACTGGCGCCTGCCGAAAAACGAAAAAACAGCACTTGATGAATGTCTTTTGTGATAGAAAAAATTTCTCTGTTGGGAAATGAGATCTGAAATATCCGAAAACAGCGCTCAATAATTTTTTGCCAAAATGTGAAGAAATTGCTGATAATTACTGAAAAGAAATAGGTATAGCAAGTGAACCAAGTCATGAACACGGATGATAAACCATTAACCTGGAGTGCGTGTAAAAATGGCGAGCCGGAATCTCCAGACAGCCGGAGGCCGAAATGCAAGTCACATGTCAAACATACAAGGAATTGGTCGCGTAGCGGCCGTCAAAGCGGCCGAAGGCCGCTAGACGGGGCGCAGCCCCGATTTGGCCGCGTAGCGGCCATCAGAGCGGCCGAAGGCCGCTCCTCGGGGCGCAGCCCCGAATGGGGGTTGGCGGCCGAAGGCCGCAGGGGGCGAAGCCCCCTAGTAAAACTATACGAGTACCTACAGGCCCAAGCACTGCCGTATCAACTATCACATAGCCTTGCAAAATAATAGGCTTCAATAGCCTCGGATCCTGGCTTTCTGCTTTCTGCAAGCCATCAGGCATAAAACGCAGCGCCAGAAATAAGCTTTTGCAGCAGCCATAATGCCGCAGAAATACGGCGGAAATTAAATGCATTGAGACAGGAAAAACAAACGGACTATTAAAGCTTATAACAGCCACCCGCTGCTGCTAACGTACCTATACCTACTGCCGAACGACAAAGGACAGCATTAAAAAACGGATATCGGAGACACAAACCATAGCCGTACCGAAAGGAGGACAGTCAGGAGCCATCAAAGAGCTTCTGGGACCCGACCTATTGCACGAACCCTATAAATTTTTCAAATTATCACAGACATTGTGGTGGCAATGTCTGCAACAGTCTCTTGGAGAGATGGTTCCTTTGCAGATGGGACGTGAACCTTGAAATTGGCGCAAATAATCATTTTAAAATTTCGCTTCAAGTGCCAGTGCAGGTGAAGGTCTCCAACCCTTCAACCTTTGGACTCTTCGCAGGCAGCATTCACCGAATCTCCCGGTGGATTGCTATTTTCTTTCATCTCATTCTATGGTGTGCCCACCCGAATCTAAATGAGAGTTTACGCCAGTGCATGACTATGGGAGCTCTGTTGTTGGCAGGCGCTTAAGCCAAAGGGAAGGCCAAGCTCACAGCGCTAGGCCCTCCACACTCTCTTTGGCCCAGCTGAGATTCGAAATAGCCTTTGAAAATCGCTTACGATGATAAAAGAGAAATGACTGCCATAAAGGATTGGAGGAAAAAGAGCCCTTACAAGGAACACAGCTGGACACCCAGAAGGGAAAACAGAGACGGGAAAGCGAAGAAAGGCAAACGAAATGGGCTCAGACGACGGAAGGCCAGTTTCAGAGAAAGGACAGGAATCGACAGCAGCAGGACCGAAGAAGGCCGTAAGGAGAGCGGGGGTCTGGAAAGGCTGCTTGCAAGGTTTTGATCCGGATTTTAACATCAGTTCTGACAGCCTCGGTAGGCTCTTATGCAGGGTGGAACAACGATGAGACCGGAGCATCCAGCGCATCCCAATGTGGTAAATGGTTCAACATTCTCCCGAACCAGTCATAACCCCCTCCGAAACCTGGTTCAACGTTCAGAGTTTCTTCCTTCACATCAACAAATTTTGACTGCTCCAAAGGCCCATAAATATCAAATCCATTGGCTTCAAATGCATGGGAGACCGAATTCGCCAGTTCGATGTAGGTACCTACCTATATCTACACACCCTGTCACACCGGACCAAATGGAAAGCCATTCCAAACTGATTGCAGCCTGAAATTTGACTGCTTCCAATGATGCGTGAGCGAGGGCATTTTCCAGAGACGCCCTCACGGGGGAGACCCATGCAGGGAAAGCTATTCAAAAGGAATCGAAAGAGGCACTGCGTCTCTACAGAGCTTGCCTTCGAAATTGTCAGGCTGCCGCAATAGTTTAATCGGAAAGTATGCGTGGACCTTGCAGGTCAATGTGGAGAATGATGTGAAGAAGTCACATGACACCACGATGATCAACAGCAAAACATTGTGAGAGACTCCGAGACATCGAAAGTGGTGAGAGCGTGAAAATCCGCGCGGTTTCATTGAATCCAGTTGCATGTCACAACCAGTGAAATAGAGAGGAGAACAAATCTCCTCTCAATTTCACTGGTCACAACATGCAGGTCGGAGTGACAATTTCAAAGGCAATCACTGTACAGTCAACACCGCAGAAGCATGACCTTGTCGCCGTTCACTTCTTGTCGGCTGCACAAAGGGGTTTGAGTCGCCAATGCGCCAAACAACGTCGGCTCTGAATGCTCTTTGTTTGCTGGCGATCGATTTTGAAATGAAATTGAAGTCAACAAAACCAGCGAAGGAAAGCAAAAATTGGGAAAACAACCCGACTGCATGGAGAGACATTGATCTGGATGTGGAAAGCCAAAAAGCTCGACGCACACGAAGAGGTACCTCACATCCGCCATCTCGATCCGCCGCGTCTTTTGAGTTGCTCAACTTTGTTCTTTTTGATGATCGTTTTTGCAAAAACAAAAAACAAAAAAAAAACTTCCACTTTTGCTTTTCCTTTTACATCCTATATTCAGTGATTTTCTTTAACTTTCCGTTGCAAAAGACTGGACTTTGTATGTGCGAATCTTTTCCGTTTGGCATGTACACCGGGAGTTGTGTCTTTTGCGAAGGACTTCCAGCAAAACACAAACATGGTGGCCGAATGGGGAGTGGGCCGGAGCCCCATGATGAAATGAGTCGCAGGCAGCATCCGTTGTGGAAAAGGTTGCTTTCCGCTCCTTCTGACAATTTCTTGTTGATCCCCGCTCAACATGCTTCGCCCTGTTCATGAATTTCTGCTGGCCTTGCTGAGACTGTCATAGCGTTCAATCAATCATTTTTGGGCTGCTGTCCCTGCATACAAAGATGCAATGTATTGTATCCAACAAAAAACAAGAGAAAATTAGCTTTGCTTTTCGGTTTGCTTTTAATAGGGCTGCTTCTATTGATGCAATTACGCGTAGCATGCTCTATGATTGCAACAGGCAACACCGCGGTTTTGCAATCATGCAGCATACTGCGCGCAATTGCATCAATCGAGGCAGTGATACCATGGCCCGAAAAGCAAAACCAATTTTCTCATGTTTATTGCAGGATGCTTGCAGCAAAGTTATGCAAGAATGCAACGTACCTTCCCAATTGAAAACATGCACCCACCTGCCCTTCCGAAACCCAAAAAAAATTGAATTTGGCAAGGAAAATAAAAAATCGCCGATTAAAGCATGGAACGGATCTTCTGTATTTCCTTTCAATGAAATATCGCTCCAAAGGGACAATCCTAAATGTGTCTAGCCAGCATAACAAAAGAAATTCCGCTGGTGGTTGTTTGGAAGCAAAGACAGGCCACAGAAATAAAGCGGAGCAAGGCAACAAACAGCAGAGGCACACTGCAGCCCCCCCTCCTCGACACCCCGACGGCAGGGAGTGGACACGGGCACACAGACATGGAAAACACGCATTGCAATGGACACGGCACAAAAGGACAGATTACCTTAATCAAGATGGCGACCAATGGCGACGGCCATCAACATCAGGGAGACGTGGCTACTGAGGGAAGGAGAAGAGTTTGCGAAGAGGAAAGAAAGCGAAATACAAGCAATATCGATTTGCTGTTTTGATGCGCGAAAAACACGCCACGGCAGGAGCAGGCAGCAATGGAAAAGGAAGATGGGGTGGGATGTTTGCGAAAACTGAAATTGAATTGATATCAAAGGAGAAAGGCTGATATTGAGAGAGACGCAGAAAGGGAACAGCAGCAGAATGGAAAAAGAAAAATACGAGTCAGCTGGCTGAGAGCATGAAAGTGGCTGGAAGATGAGACCCGGACAGACCCAAAAGAGTGGTCGAAAATGCAGGAAATTGAACGCAGAAAACCCTCATCTGCCGCAGAAGGAACTCGTCTGTCGCAGAAAAAACTCCAGAAAATTTTCTCGGCGGCTGAATCGTGGAGCTTTTCCATGTGGCAGCCAATTCAATCCAATGAAGACCAACCGCACCAAATGGTGATACCAACTGTGATACTATGCACGAAACACCGCACGAAACCTACAGTCAAAATTCTGTTCCAACATTTGGAACCCTCAAAAAATAATGGGCCCCTATTCATTCTCAATGGGATGGCAACTGTTGGTTGCTATTTGTGCAGCTGAAAAGATTCAATTTCTTGGAACATTCGCCAGGTGTTCCCTGTCAGGAAACCTCTTGTTTCGTGATGTATCCGACAGCAGCCTGCTCTTCCTTCTCAGCAAGCGACACGCACTTTCGAATAATTACACGTATAATTGCCTGCATTTTGGGTCGAGGAACAAAAAGTCTACTTCTGGACCGATATGTAATTCGCAACTCACCGCTGTGTCACCAGATTGACTCAGATTGGAATCAACCTTGCAAAGGATGCCACCACAGTTCATTAAACATCACAAAACCGCGCTCAATATTAAGATGGAACGTGACGCGGTGCGGAGAAAGGAAAGAATTTTGGGCGAAGAAAACACACAATTTTCCACAGCAGCACGAGTGAGACTCCATTCAGTCAGCCTCGGCGACATGTTTCCTCATTGGCATTTCCTCGTGTCAGTTATTTGCCCCGAAATGAAATCTTGTCATTCGTCATCCCGATTCCCATGCTGACCCAACCACAACCCGATCTCCAGATCGATTCAATTTTCGCCTTTCTGATTTCAGGTCTTTTCCGAAGAAGTTCCAAAGCTGACCAAAGACTGATATCATTGTGGCAATTGCTTTCTGATTCTCGCAAAAGATCTGAAACTGCAATCGAAACGCGAGCAGCTTTGAAGACATCATCGCAATTGAAGCCACGTAGGTACCACAACTAGACCCTAAATAGGCCAAAATTAGCAATATCTCACTTTGACCAACTATTCTGAGAAGTGCTGTGATTCCAGCTTTGGCTGTTGCAATGTGGCAGGATTGAACCAGCAAAGAACTCGACAAAGGCTTCTGATGGCTCTTCCAAAAACCAAGTGGACATGACAAAAAAAGAAAAAACGACCAATCAGCTGAGACCAATACCTGCCGACATTTGAAAAAAGCTGAACTGGACGAGTTTTCACACACGCTCAATTAGCCAAAATAGGATATAGGAAGGTGAGGACGAGGTAGGTGGGAATGGATGGGTTGGGATAGGTGTATTAGGATAGGTTAGGTTGGGTTAGGTGAGGTTAGGTAAGGTTTAGTTAGCTTTAAGTATATCACAGGGCAATGGTTAAAACTCGTTCAGTTCAATGTCGGCAGGTATTCCGAACTGTTACCGAAAGGGCTGCTCTGGCTCGAGATACGAAAGGGCATCCGACCCATCCGATGGTCTCCGGCCAGTGACTGCTCATGGTTTGACACTGAAGACTTCGTGCATCCAATTGGCGAAAAATTGCAAACTTTTGTGAGATTTGAAAAAAAGAAAAAAATCATCATGTCAGAACACCCCACAGAAAGAAATCCATTTCAAACATGAAGTTAGGTTTGCAGCAAGTTTCCTGTCCACATCCGGCTTTTGGAGTCTTCATTGCTTCGATGGCAGAGGGCATGGATGGAACGACGTCTGGAAATCCAATCCGAAATCTTCGCCTTTCATCACAGCAGCAGGGATTCGCTCTCCTCCCTTCTCTTTCCAACACTCGTTCTGGTTTGGCTTTTTATACTTTTTAAATTTATTTGATTGGCAATAATTTCACCTTTGGCAAAGTATACAGCAGAAGGAAAGCTCTCCACGGCCATCCACCTTTTTCTGAAAAAGATGCTGTGTTGAGGACGTGGGGGATCCCAAAATCCATAAAGACATCCTGCGTGGAAAGTTCTGTCAAACTCCACCACCGGCGCCATCTGTGATGCCTGCGGATATTCGCCAGTCTAAAATAAAATTGGTTTCCGTGCGACCGTTGAGCAGTTCCTCAAAAAAAAAATATCACCAGAGCAGTGCCAGTAATTTGATTCAACCAGTTCACCCAGAACCAGTTCACCCGGGTGAACTGGTTCTGGGAATCATTCCCAGCAAAAATCATTCCTAAAACCAGTAAAAAAATCATTCCCAGAACCAGTTCACCCGTGTGAACTGGTTCTGGGAATGATTTGTCCACGCTGGAACCACAGCCACCAGGACTTCCGATTCCTACTGCCAATCGGTGATTGATGAGGAAGTTCAACCACGCAAAGGGAGCTTCTGTGCCCAGGTTCCGAAGAGTCATTGCACCGGGATTTTCAGCCTGGTGTTTGAACATTCGGCAGAGGATACCTCTGTTTGACAAAACAGAAATCCTCCAGAGACCAAAAGGTTGATGCACAGGGATATAGTTAATGTCAAAAATAATCCCTTTGGAAGGCGCTCTAAAATCTGGCATACGGTTCCTTCAGTACGCTCACCCTGTAGGATATGTTAGCCCAATGAAGGGGCAAAGGCTTCCACAGTGGTAGGGCCTGTCCTATAGATTTCTGCCATGCACCACACATTCCCTATCCCAAAGCAACAAATCCTGATCTTTCTCTTCCTTTGTCAGCTGAGAATAACGCTGAGAAGTTCTCTTTTTTATAGATCCCGTATTATTGTATCTCCATGTGAACTTTACAACAAGCAAAGGTTGGCGAAGCTCCCTCAGCCACTGGCAGCGAAGCTACTTTATTGTCAAGTGCATAAAATCCTGTCATCTGTAGTTAGAAAAGGAGAGTGGGAGAGAGGAGACGAGTAATTCATTCAATTCAAAGATCAGACGCATATTTTTTCAATATATTTCCAGGCATTCGTGATTCGCCTTCACAATGCGCTGGAATATGAAGTCAGGCATACGAGTATTTCAGCATGCAATGTGCAGCCAAGGAAGAATCAGCGGAAGGGAGAATAAACCAAAACCAAATACAGCAAAGCAAATTGACAAAGAAAGAATGGGCGGGGTGTATCTCTTGATATTTTCTACCTCTTCCTCATTTCTTTTATTTTCTTCCATTCTTCTGCCCTTTCCCTTTCCTTCACCTCTCCCCTCTCAGCCTTCTCACAGCCATGCCTCCTTCCCATGTAGACCTATTTTGTCCACAGTCAGTTAACCCTTCTTCTACCGTTACCATCACTTCCTCGCTCTCTTGTCCCCACCCTCCTCTTCTCTTCACCCTCTTCATTTCACTCCCACCATTCACTCTAATCCTCTTTGTATCCCTCTCACTCCCTGTAACTCCTTCACTCTCCCGTTCTCCTCCTCCCTCCTGTTCCCTCTTCCTCTCTCTCACCTCTGCTTCTTTCTTTGTCCCTCGCATTCTTACCCTCTCTTACCCTCTCTCTCATCACTTTCTCTAAAACGAGACCAGAGGTGCGAGAAGATCTAGCTAGCTAGACAGCAGTTCAGGACAATGAGTTCAGTCAAATCATTGTTATGCATGCATTTCAGGACACCCTGTCACGTTTCCAACCTCATGGAGATGAGACGGTTTTATAGTCATGCAACCATGTTCGACAAAATACGGTGCAATTTCGAACTTCAGGAGTTT
This sequence comes from Sinentomon sp. SZTP_YWyxl, assembly GCA_030068105.1. Lineage (NCBI taxonomy): Eukaryota > Metazoa > Arthropoda > Protura > Sinentomata > Sinentomidae > Sinentomon > Sinentomon sp. SZTP_YWyxl. Next base: position 11,461 of record JASGXE010008497.1, read on the forward strand.
CATCTCAGAGTTCAGACTAATATCAAGGAAGAAGGGATTAATTCAATTTTAGAAGCCAAGTTAGAGTTGTTGGAATTACAAGTCAAGGAGTTTTCGGACCACTGAATTTGGCCAAATGGAAGCGAACTTGCGCAAACGCTTCTTGAAACTGGGAGCACTCAAATTAACTGCCCAAATTAATCATTATTACACGCTTGTTCGATCATAAAAATTGCATCTTCAACTGTGAGACCGACCACGGAATGAAGGACACTGGCAATAACAAGGTCGCTCTGCAGTAAACAAACTCTTGCTCTTCAGAGAGTGATGATGCTGTCTTTAACCAGCACCAAAAAGTGCTGAATCCCACATTTTTTCAGTGTTGCTGCTGGCATGTAAGCAGTGACGATTTGATGTTCACATGCATGTGTTTTACCCATTCAAATGTTCCCTCCGAAACATTTTTTTTCTTTTTTTTACACTCATGCAGGAGGTTGAAATTCAAGCTCCAGAATGTTGCAAAGTTGTCTAGAAGTGTCAGATTTAAACTCGATAAGAAAAAAGAAGCCCTTTTGATTTCTACAGCATGAAGAGTTTGCTAAAATCTGAACAGTCGTAATTTTTGCATTATGCGTCAAGGGATAATAATTCCGTCGAACAGTAGCAATTTTTGCATTGTGCGTCAAGGGATAATTCCGCCACCTTTCAACAACAATTGTTGACAGAGACCAGAACTCCATATTACAATTTGCGGACGCACGATTAATAAACCGCACTTTTCTTATAAAAACCACAAAATTTGTGCCCTAAAAATGGAAATACTGAATTCCGAAAAGTGTCTATGGAATCTGTGGAATCTGTGGAGTCCTGCCTGAATGTTCGAACATTTTCAATCTCTCTTTTGCAAGGGAACAGAGTCACACGCACTGAGGCATATTTTCCGCGTCGAATTATGTTCTTGCTGTCAATGAAAACAATATTTGACAACCGCAGATTGTGAACTGTTTTCAAGATGTGAAGTTTTCCAGTCCAATGAGTGTGGTGAACCATGTTTTCAATAATTTCATGGATCTCTCGGATTAGGATGCTGGTCTCTTTGATAATTTTCCAAGCCATATGTATGTGATTATGCTCCAATATCTTCTGCCATGTCCCTGTATGTCATCGGATGTCTCTCAACACATGTGCCAAATAAATATCTCGAACTTTTGTCATGCACGATCCGTTCGCCATGGCCCACCCACCAGCCACCAGATTCTCCCTCGCGTGGTCCTTTCGGAAGTCCAAGCGAATGCCAGGAAGAATTCAAGGCTCTTCATGCCCCGCCATCACCCAACGGTTCTTTAATTAAAATCTCCAGGCTGGAATTAAGTTTTTCTCATTTAGGACCTCGTTCCAACCGAGACCGTTCGTCCTTTTCGCTATGCGGCCTGAAGGCTTCTGTGAGGACGAAGGACCTATAATTTTCAATTACCGCGTCATCGCCTGCGGATTCAACTGTGTCGCCAGGCTGTGGCCGGCCCACGTTTCGCATAGCCCAACCCCGATCGACCCATTCCTGAAAGTTATAACCTGCCATAAGTTTTCCTCTGTCTCGCTCTTTCGGGGTTTTTGGTCTGCTGCAGTCCTGATGTCGCCTCAAAATTTTCAGCGCAGAAATAGCTAGAGGTATATAGCTCCCGCAACACTGACAACAAACAAACCCCATGGGAGGTCCTTAAATTCGCGAGGTTCCTTGTCTCGAATTTATTCGGCACTTCAGACTTTGCAGGCACCCCGCCGTGGCCAAGTTTAGAAATAACATAACCTGCGATCATGGGCATCGGCATCTCCTGAAAACTGGGGAAAGAGCAATCTGAAGAAAATATTTTGGGAACAGACCAGCCTTCTGCTGTGGGCGCCAGAGGGATTGTTTTCAAAAGCGGATGGAATTTTTGTGGAGGCGAAAGCATTGTGATTGCTTGATGTTCTCAGAAGGTTCATGATGGATTGTCCCGGGGGCGCGGTGTATGCATGTGGCCGTGATTGCAGAATGCTAATTTTCTAAACGCACCAAATTTCAAAGTGCACCCCCCACAAATAACCAAATCTGACCAAAGCAAACCTTACATTTTGCTCAACCCAACCTCACCCACACGCAACCTATCCTTTCCGCGCAATCAAACCAACGAAAATATTTTTACATACAAAATGTTGATGAAAAAAAATCTTCAAAAAAAAGTAGAATCATCAGAGGTGGGGTGCGATCCCGGAGCCTTCTGCTTCGCAGCCCAGTGCTCTGACCACTGGACCTGCAGCTGGCCAATTACGCAACATGTCGATTTTGCCTTTAAGCAATTCTGCGCTGATTTTGGTCAGTTTCGAAAACATGCTCGCAGGAGGAGCTTCCATCACGATTTCGAGTTTGACAGAGGCGCAGAGCTGCATCACACTTGGCATTGTCCTTGGACTTTTTCAACAACTAGTAGGCCCATATGCTAACTCATTAAGCTGGAGCCATCACCAGTGCAGCCGAAAATTATCTTCGAATAATTTGCGATTGCCGACTTCTGCTGCAACAGCAGAGCGTGCAAGATGTGTCTTTTTAGCAAATAAATGCGCCATAATACCACGAATACAGAACTCAAAAGAAACAAAAGATAATTCCGGTTTCCGAATGCGGCGTCAAGCAAGCGTTTTACGTTTGCAAAAAGCATCAAGATACCTATAAGCCTGTGCAATATTCCTGCTGAGTGCTTAAGTTGCTTTTAATGGCACTGTCAACGTTTTAGAAGTCATCGCTGAAATTCAACGAGCAGTCATAAAGCCCATACGGTAAGCATTATCCTCTGCAAGAAAAGATAAAATCGAATATGTTTAAGAAGGTAATCGCCTTCAGAAGAAAGAGGAAAGGTATACCTATTCGTATTTTTGGCTGGTCTGCAGGAATGCAGCATCAGTGATGTCAGACAGCTAACAACCGTGGTCTTGTCGATTTTGTAAACTTTGTGGGAAACGGCGGTGTAATCGACGGGTCTGAATCTGGTGGACAGCCTTGCAGATCAAACCTTCCCAGGAATTTTACCCTCTTCTCGTGGTCTTAATTTGTACAGCAGGTAGGTACGGATATAGGCCCACTATGAGCGCAGGGAAAATCGCCTGGACGATTCCAGTGATGTTTAGAAAAACTGAACCCTATCCAAAACTTGTGATTTATACTGAAGAAAAAACTGAATATTTTTCCGAGGGTTTATCCTCCAACAAAAGGAAAGAGCCAAAAATCCTCACTTTGCAGAAAAAGGTCCAAGTCAACATCTGATGTAAATTTGATGAAAAAATATCTGAAATTCGTCAAGGAATTTCAAGGAATTCTTCGCATGAAATTGCTCGCCCAGAATTGTTGTCAAGCACGATTGGCGTCGTGGTCAAGATTTTAATGGATGAAATCATAAATGAATTCACCACACGGAAGAAAACGAATAACAGTCACAGAGATTAAAATTTCAAAACAAATCCAAAACACCAAAAACATCATGATTTTGCAAAAAACATGCGCGATTGCAGGTTTACTGGCACCTGCAGATATGATCCAAAAATGTGTTTTTGCAAAACACATTGGCATGACCACATGCCACAAAGACGTGTGTGGAGAATTTTGTTCTCACGGTATTGTCTGAGACAAACTCAGGCCATGCAGGCGCCATTTTCAGACGCAACTTACCCAAGTCTTATTGGCCTAAGTTTACCAGGAAGACCAGGGTATATGAGAAGAATCGAGTTTCTGATGAAAACCGAATAAACCACATGGTTTATGACGAAATGGTTCCATAAATAAATTTTGCAGGGTGTCACAAATATCAAAAATTGTTTAAATTCTTGTCCATGAGGCAGCACATGCAAGTTTTTGGTCAACAAGGAGTGATAACCTGGAAAAATATGTTCCATAGTGCCTTTGCACTTTGGTTGGAACTGAGAACTGCGCGAAAACCGGGAATCAAAAATGGCCTTTCTCAGAACAGAGCGGCCATGCCGGATACGGCGGGGTGGATCTTTTTCTTCGTCCGAAAACAATTCCCCGGAAAAACCGCCCTGAAAATTTCGCATGTTTTTGCGCGAATCCTTCCGATTCCCGCAAACAAAAGAAAAAAACGAAAATTCCAGAGAAATGAAGCATTTCATTCGCTTTGGTCCATCCTGCGTTTGTTGCCTTTATGCCTGTTCCAAGCCATACAGCAATAAACTGCATAAAAAAGTTAACGACTTTTGCAAAAAAAAAAAAACAAATTTAATGAGCTTTAACTGCGGAAAAGAAAGAAGAAAAGAAAAACTGGAAATCGCAAGAACCATGACGGGTTCGGCGTCTGTTAGACGCATAGTTTTAAACTCTCCCTCTCTGCAACCTCGGCAGAAGCGTGTGCCTAAATGAATTCGTTTTCATTTCATTCAAACTGCAAGTGCTTCAGGGAACAATACCACGATGGAGAAATACTTTCAAGATACCCATCATGCAAAATAATGGGAAATGGGTGCTCTTTGAGAGTGTCAAACCAAATTCAGAACCATAGGCGCCTATTTGGTTCAGAGTTCCAAGTGCGCGTCTTGGAAAAGTCTCAGGCTTAACATTCTCAATTGTGTGAACCTCTGTCAAACCCAATGCACATATTCAAGTTTAAGCATCCCAGGTATTCTGTCAAACCTAATGCACATATTCAAGTTTTTGCATCCCAGCTGTTGGAATGGAATCCCAGCATTCGAATATTTGCGACAGGCATAAAGTCCAGTAGGTTGCAGGTTTCGTCAGGTTAGGATGGTTCAGTCAGCGTTGATTTTTTGACTTGGAAGTCTGCAAGAACATTTTCTTCGGGCTGCAAGTGCTTTTGTAGAGAACAATGCTCCTTTATTGTGGAAGTCCTAATCCAAAACCGGATTTGGTTCACAGTCCCAAGTGCGGGTCTTGGAAAAGAGAGTCTTTGAAAAATCATGGACAAAATACCACAACGATCGAAAATATCATATTATATGTGGTGCAGCACGACATTAGTCTATACCCCTGAAAAGAGCACCTCTGGCAAACACATTGCAAGTCCAAAGATCCCGAAGGTGTTGGAATGGAATCCATCCAAGCTTATTTACTTTTCCGACAGACAAAATATCAGTCCGGCTAGTTGTTTCTGGTTTAGGTTTGGTCAGGTTTGGTTGGTTCAGTTGGCGGTAATTTTTCTCACTGAAAACGCGAAAGGATGAACATAGCAGTCTGTATAATGGCGCCAACAATTTGGTGTAGAAAATGGGCATTCTCACCAAAACGCAATATTCGTTGCACGAGAATCCGTTGTAACCGAAATAAGGGAGAGTATTTTCTGGCCAGGTCAAAATGTTGAGCGCCATTCAGTCACACCAAGTTCAAACAAAGAAAAACTCTGGAGAAAGAAAACCAACACGGTGTAAACAGGAGATGAGAAAAGAAAGTGCGAGAATTTGACCAGGAAACCCTGCGGTTTATTTTCAGAAAATTTCCATGTTTTGATCGAACCGCAAAAGCAAACGTTTCGCAGCGAAGTTTTAAAAAAAGTT
>JASGXE010008498.1:0-17548 GCA_030068105.1 Sinentomon sp. SZTP_YWyxl
TTGGATCTGGTCAGTTACATTACGAGAAAGAGCTGGTTGACTCAGACACGAATTGGATTGTGTTTATATGACACTTCAGGGCAAGGATATTTGACTGAATCTGTGAGTAGCACTTTTTATCGTTGGCCTGGTTCTTTCGAAATTAGTTACCAGTGGAGCAGTTGAGCACAATTCTTCGCTAAACATATTTGTTACTGAATGCTCTTACCATTCGCTCTCTGTATGCAGCACATATTTTAAATTCTATTTTTTAAGTCTCGTTTTTCGAAATAAATTATATTTTCTGCCGTTCTTTTTCTTGTCTTGTAAAACTTGGTCATCGTTATTATAACTTGGCAGTGCAGTTTCTCGGAATTGTGAAACATTATTTTCCATGAACCGAAATGCAGAAATTGGAGAGCCGAAAGCTGATATCATCAGCTTCTAAAGACGTAATCTCTCAATCGAAAGATTGGAAACGATTGCTGTGGACTGTATCCAGAACACATTGGAAGTGAGAAAAAGTCACTCCACCTGAAGTTGTTCCTGTGTCGACCCCTTTTCCATTTCCTCTTAATTCCTTCATTCCCAAACCGATTATACGATCTTGGAGTTTATTTAGCTGTCATTTTGAACTGACTACGTGGTTTCTCTAGCCGATAATTAAACACAAATCTCTTTTGAAAGATTCCGGCAAGGTGCAGCACAAGATCAAGATAAAAAATAACTGCGATATAAGAACGGTTCATTAACAGTTCAGAATTGACAGTTCATTTTCTTCCTGATGGCATCTGAAAATTCATTGCCGCTTGATGAATGGTGATGAAACACGTTTTGGGAAAAAAACTTGACTGTCGATTTGATCGCTCATGGTTACATTATGGGAACAAGTGGTGCTTAATTTGGATTCCAAAGGACTGCTAATCCATTCCAAAGACAACAATCCCATGGCCAGTTCCTCGCAGAAATTGAATTAATCCTTCAAAAGATTTTTACCTAAAGATTCTTTTTGTGGTTTCAATCTGTTGCTCTTGGATTTTCGAATAATTTTTTAGCCAAAAGTGGAGGGTTTTTATTGATTCTTCTATCAGATGACATTTTAAGAAGCATGATGGAATCAAAGGGATCCAGGTCTGCAGGAAGCAGCCTAAGTACCCATCCCCATTTTGTGATACAAAAAAATCTTGACAACAGGTGAAATTGAAACAAAACAACGGAGTATTCTTTTGAGATTTTAAACCTGTCAATCAGCCAGTCAAGTTAACTTCAACCAAACTTCTTGACCCTTTTCTCATCTCCTAAATTCTTATCTAAAGTGGCTGGTGGTCCCACAGGGCCAACCCTCTGCAAACAAGACCGGTTGGGCACCGCATGAAAATACAAAAAAATACAAGCAAAACCAGTGACATGTCCCCACGAGCGCAGAACCGGTTAGGCCTTGCAACACCACGATTTGACTTGTTAAAACATTTTGTAACATTCAGCCTCTCGTACCAGAGGATGCGCTGAAATTGGATTGGAGGTTGATCAAGTCTGGTGACTGCTTTGCAATAGCACAAAGCTCATTTGGTTTATTTCATTGTTCTGCAATCGAGCTTGATGCTTGATGTCTCTTCCTTTTGTATCCTTCAATTGAAATTTGAAGAGCTGTCGATACTTTGTGAGACTCGTGCACTGTTCCATATCTTGCATTCTTTACAGAATCTGTACAATTACGTTGAAGAATTGTTACCTTCGTTGGTGACATCTGAGGATCTGGGTGAGAATTTCATCAACTATTACGTAACAACGATCATACGGAAATTGTTTTTCTTCCTTGATCCATTGAGAGTTGGGAGAATCAGGATAGTTGATGTTCTTGCAAGTGGAATACTCGATGAATTGGTGGAGGTAGGTTGGTCCTTGAACATTTTTAAAAGTTGGTTAAAGGTGAAAGATGCCATTTATTTTGTGTCCAGCAGCACCTATTTCATGCTGGCTGGCACTCAGGACTCTTGACTCCATCTTCTCATTTGTCTTTTCAATGTGCCATTATTGAACTTTTATTATTGCTTGTACACAGGGGTGGAAATTTTTAATTATTGTTACCACAGAAGAACCTTTAAACCCTGTCCGAAATGTCTGAGAAGACACGGATTCCAAATTCAAATGCAGAAATGGTGAAAAATCAAGTACCTATTTAACCGAGAAGCTTGCAGAGCAATAACCAGTTCTGCATGGCAACCTGTGGGTGCTGCAAATGAAATAAAAACAAACGGCATTTGAATGTAGAAAATCTTTTTTGGCAGTTTCAAGTGGCGCCGACAGCTCTCCGGGATTGGGGGGATGAGACTAAAAAGGGCATCAATTTTTCGGGACATGGGGGCAACACCGGGGAAAGGCAATGTCGTTCCCGTCGAAGCGTTGCGCGAAGCGCAACGCCGGGGGTGGGGTTCGGGGAGGGACGTTCGGGGAGGGGTGTCCCCTCCCAGAAGGGGGAAACTTTTTGAAAAAATGGAACCTCAAGAGGTGCTCAGAATGCGCACTTTTTGAAAAAAAAACTGGCACATTCATTTGCGCGTTTCTTCATTGCAAATTCCAACTTCCAACTGGTGCGAACATCACACAAAAATTGGAGAAATATACCGATTGACAAAAGTCGGCCAATTGAGGGCATCGTGGGGATAATTAGGTATTCAACAAAGAGTATTTTAACTGGGGATGAGGCAAGGGCAATAATCCCCCCAGAAAATAACCCTTTCCAGTATTGGGAGGGATGCATCCCCCCAACCCCCCCATGATCGGCACCCCTGGCAGTTTCGTGCTCATTTTCATTCAACATTCAATGATCATGTGACATCATGTGACACATCATCCTAAAGGTGTAGAAAGGAGCCACCCGTCAAATGTTTTATCCATTAAGCACTCATTCTTGGCTCATCCAGTAAGATTGATTTGATTTGTGGAAGCAGAGCTCCGCTCCAAAAAAATTCCCCAGGTCGGATCAGCAAGATGGCACTTTTTGAAGAGCACTTTTTCTTCCTGGTGGCCATTTTTTGCAAGCATATCTCATGAGCCTGAACTACTCATTGGCACAAAGTCAATTCTCTGAGAAAGACCTGAACTCTGGTGACAGGTACCCCTCTGCATATTTTCCTTGGAAAGACCCTGAACTGAACTGAACTGAAGGACGTCAAGATTGGAGCTTGAATGAAATGACAATAGCCTTTGGAACCATCAGGAGCCGAACTTGGAAGCAAGGACTTTTCAATTTTCCTTCGGATGAGCTCCACATGAAACCCACCTGCCATAAGTGTAATTCGGGGTGCAAATGCCCTTTGTGCAATTCACTTGAAAAGGGCACTGACTGAAGAATTGCAAATCAGGTGTGGCAGTTTTAAACCAGTTTCATAATATGCAAGAAGAAGCATAAATCGGAAAGCAACAACCATCTGCTGATTCAAATGACAAGTTGATCTTTGGCTTCAGAGAGTGCACCACATTCCAGTCTTGTGCATTCTCCAGAATTTGCATAATAATGCGAAAGTCAGAGACCATTTGACCATAATTGTTTCATCAGGTGAAGCATTTTAAAGGAAATTTGCGAAGTTGAGGGACTTAAAAATGCACTAAACAAGTGTGGGAAATACGGGATGTGTATGAAGAGCGCAGCTCTGAACGGCTTGACTCTTGTTGTGTATTGAAAAGTGTAGAGTAACATGGTACCATGGTTATGGTAACATGGTATAAAATTTCATAAAAGGTGTCAGTCAACATCTTATACCTTTTATATTATTCAGAAAAAGAAAGCTTTGTCCAAGACTGGCTGTGCCTTTTTATCTGGAAAGAAATAACATGAGTAGCAGAGAAAAATGCAGCAAATCATGGAACAGAGCAATGACAGTGACATCTGCAATAAAATAGGGAAAGCTGGTTTGTGTCAGCACACATAATTTGACATTAATAAATTCACAAATTTCTTACAAATTTGGTCCGGCCACATGGAGCGTTTCAGCAGGTTCTGGTGTGGTCGTTTTCTTGTTGTCTTCAATTTCAATTTAAATGGCTCACTGGAGTGGAGGACTCTATCTGTTGTACAGAACAGCCAAAATAGACACTGAAAATTAATGTTGTCAAAAATTTACACTTAGTCAGTCAAATTTCTTGACGACAATTTCCGTTTATCTTTTTATCATTTCTCTTTTTGTCTATTTAGCAATAGTAATCTGCTAAATTTCCAGTAATCAATAATTGTTAATGTGTCTCGTCATGAATACATGCTTTTAAAAGGCATCCGAATCATCCAGACTTCCATTTTGTTCGTTGATTTTTTAAGCATGAACGATGCCACGGGCATAAATCAACACTGATTGACAACAACACAAATGATTCATTGTTCAGAATGGCAGAATGTCAAATTTTTTGAAAGAAAGACATGTGTTCATCAGATTCATTCATTCGTTCAAAATCAACAGGATCCTCACGAGTTTTTCTATCATTATTTTTCAGCTTCGTAACCCGACGTTGACACCTGAACAGCTCGAGAAAAACTGGTTCTCTGCAAAATCAGCATTCAAGGTGTATGCACATTACATTAATCTGGACAAGGAGGGCAATGGAATGCTCAGCAAAGAGAATTTGCAAAAGTAGGTTGTCCGATTAGTGTCTCTCTTTTTGAAAACCGTGATGAAAATTGCTGATGTTCATTAGTTGGTCAGTGCAGGATGACACTGAAAGTGGAGAAAGTGACCAAAACAAACTCTGGTTTAAATAAAAACTTCTGCAGGTCAATTGAAAGAAAGAAAGAAAGAAAGAAAGAAAGAAAGAAAAAGAAAGTTTTTTATTGTCAAAAGAATACAGAAAACAGTGCAACATACAAAGTGGAAGCCCTGACAGAAATCTGGAAAGACGGGCCCCACATGAATACAACGGGAAGGACTGCAAACGAATGCTGTGAAACAACTAATAATGATAATGTTAATAATTAATAATAATTCAAATGATAATGATAATAATTCAAATAAGGGGATGGGGGGAAGACGCAGCTTAACCATGTTAAATTGATTGGATTAGAGTTTCGAACAAGTAACGTTTGAAAGCAGGGAAGGGCAGTTGTCTGTTTGTTAATGGCAACTGATTCCACAAAGCAACACCTCTAATATGAATGCTAAGCTGATGAGTTAAAGCCAACCGAGCTGAAGGAATGCTTAATTTTTTATCTGCAAGAACTCGAGTCTGATAACCATGCAAAGGCATAGAAAGTGGCACACCAAACCCGTAACACCACCCCAAACCCGTTCCCGTAAACACAACCATTAATATGGAGATGCAGTTTGAACTTCACAAGGGAATGCAAATCAAGAATATTGAGGGTGCGGAATAAAGGACCAGAATGATCATTGAAGCTGGCAAAACTCAAAACTCTAACAATTCTTTTTAATAAAAGACGCAATGGTGCCAGATGAGTTTCAAAAGTCAAACCCCAGACCTCAATTCCATAAGGAACATGAGGATAAACCAAGGAATAATAAATCAGCCTCATGACTGAAGGAAGAAAGAAATTGCGAATTTTGAAATAAATCCCACAAAACTTGTGACATTTTGGTCACCATCATTTTATGTGTGTAGACCACTTCATATTCCAGTCTAGATGAAATCCAAGATACTTGACAGAAGTAACCTCTTCAATAACCTGATTATCAATAACAATTCTGTGATCACCATTCCACACCTTCTGATGAGAGCGAAATACAACAAATTGAGTTTTATCACTGTTTAAAGCAAGTTTGTTGGCAGAAATCCAACGAGAAATATTTATCAAATCATAATTAATACGATCAAAAAACACCTTACCACCATCTCCAACAAAAAGGAGACTAGTATCGTCAGCAAACAAGAAAGGAACACCATAAGATAAGGCGAGCGGCAAATCATTGATGTATAACAAAAATAAAATAGGTCCTAAAACAGAACCTTGAGGGACACCATAATTAATGAACTGCATTGAGGAATGGACCCATTATAATACCTCTGCTGAGCCTGTTTGTAACTAGCAAACAAATCATTAGCATGCCCACGGATCCCATAATGACTCAATTTCTTTAACAATATTTCAGGATTTACAGAGTCAAAAGCTTTTCGAATATCCAAATAAATTCCTGCAGCAACGTTACCTTCTTCAAAGCCCTATAAATGTTATCCGCTAAGTTAACCAATGCTGCTTTTGTCACAAATTCTGCCTGAAACCATATTGTTGTTCAGTCAAAATGCAATTTGAAGCTACAAACTTCACGAGCCGCACCTTAATAATTTTCTCAAGAATTTTACTCATATCTGGTAAAATAGAAATAGGGCGATAGTTATTGACACAAGTTGGATCAGAAGCTTTATATACAGGAACAATCTTGGAGACTTTCAGTTTGTCGGGAAAAACAGAGGTTTCAAAACAAAGGTTAACAAGAAAGGCAACAGGTAGACACAACACAGATGAACACTCTTTGAGAACAAAACTACACAGAATATCAGATTTACTCTTATTTAACTTGAGTCTCTAATAACAGATCTAATTTCAACCGGATCAGTTGGGTGCAGAAAAAAAGATGAGTCATTACGAGGTCCCATAAAGTTGAGAAAATCATGGTTGCTAACCCCAGAATACAAATTTGCAACTGACTCACCAACACCAACAAAATGGCAATTAAAAATATTTGCAATCTCAACAGGGTCTGAAACCAACTTCCATTCCAGAAGGATCTTGAACAAGTTTTGGTGATAACTTAGATTTACCCCTGTTCAAACCATGATTAATCAACTTCCAAAGCAAGGCAGGCTTGCCTTGAGCAGATGCAAATTGCCGTTCAAAGTATATTTGCTTAGCTCTACGCAATGCAGATGTCAAGACATTCTTGTACCTGCAAAATTGATCACGTGCAGTAGGATTAAATGGGTTATCCTTTGATTTCTTGTACAAGCAATCTTTTTTATAAATACATCGAAGGAGGGACTTACTAACCCAAGGTTGCTAGTTGCAAACCTATCAGAACATTTATGCTTTTTAATCTGAATGGAATTAGTGGATGCCAGGACAAGTTTAGTATACTCATTCTGTATCAAACCCAGGAAAACATCGTAAGCTTGATTTGGATCTGTTTGTGCATACAACCTATCCCATTTAACCAAAGAAACAGCTCTCTTTAGCAAAGGGAAATCAAAACCAGGGTCATTTAATGTTTGAAAGTCGGAGCTGAACCAAAACTTAAGATCATCAAACGCAGCAAAAGTACAATAATGGTCACTCAAGTCTGACGTCATAATTGTTCCAGAGGTAACGAAAGCATAATCAAAAGATGTAAAAATGTGATCAAGACATGTTTCAGTAAATGGAAAGGTAGAATGCTTACGAGAAGCTACATTTATAAGGGAATTTAATCCATAAGATAACATAAGTGAGAGATATGGATCACAAGAAGGAGCCAGCAGATCAATATTGATATCCCCCATAAAAATGATATCTTTGTTTTCTTTCTTGACAGCAAGCAGAAAAACCTCAAGGGATTGCAAAAACAACTGAACATCATCCCCAGGATGTCTATAAACCACACAGAAAACAACGTTCCCACTGGGCTTTCCAGATTGAGGCAACTTTACATTAAGCTCAAGCAAATACACTCACAATGGGTAATTGACAGGTCAGGTCCAGGTTTAAATACAAATGCTTCAGAAATGTACATCCCAACACCTCCAGCACAATGGGTGTCAGTTTCTTTAACCCCTTGAAGACCAATCTGAAAATGAGTTTTCGGAGTAGAAATTATTTTTTTTTGTCTGGCTGTTGAATTTCTCGCGGACGATGTGACCATTGTTGCAGAAAAACATTGCTTTTTGAATTTTTGCTACACCGCCGTAGAAATTAATTTTTTTCTTTCTCACATCCTAAAAATGGTTGGTTTTCTGCGATGTTTCATCATCATTTTTTCTACAATGCCTTGGACCTATACGGATTATTGAAGTTGCAGGTTATTCTGCCACATTATGTGAGCGTTTTACTTATGCTGTGGGTGAAGCACGAGCGCATATTGCGCGGCATAGGTATCCACAATAATTTCAGGTTGGCGGTGCAGAAATTCAAATGTTGTCATGACAAAAAAAATGTCACCAGGTTGAGCATGTTCTGACTTGGTTCTATTTACAAGTTTGGTTCCATTCCCGCATCATTGGAGGTAATGGGAGCACGACGATGAGGCAAACCTTTGATGGATATCCGGGTAAAGCTTGGGCACATCAGGTTCAGTTGACTGTGCCTCAACTTTTTCTCATTCTACTTTCCTTGCATCTATTTTATCAATAATTCTCTTCTGCAATGATATACATATATTTCGGACTTGAAAAAACATGGTTCATTTGTGTGAAAATATCCAGATTTTTTTTATCTTTTTCTGTCTTCTTCCACGAATATGCACCCACCGTTTTCATTCGATGGAGCCAATTTTCTTAAAGTTAATCAGTGTGCCACAGGTAAATAAATGAATAAATGGAGCAGTGTCTGGGAATTTTTCTTCTTCATATACATTTGCTCAACATGATGCGTAATTTGCTTCGGCGAAGAAATGATCTTTGCGCATTTGATATAAAAATAGATTTTGAAAGTCAGAATCCTGTATCGGAAGTGGTTGGTGACAAAATTGAACTGAGCAAATCTTTCCACTTCCTATGAATGCCAGGCAAAGATTTAGATTTAGGAAGCTTTTTCGTGGTAGTGTCGGTTGCCATGGCAACAAATTCTTCCAAATTCTGCTGCATAATGTCGTCTTTTCTCGTGGAACAAAAGACTCCGTGAATTACTCTCAAACACTAAGAATGCAACCTCTTCAGACTTTCAGAAAAGACTCACCACGTTTTCTCAATATGAGCCATTTTTGCAGATTGTAAATAGGTACATTTTCTTTATTGACCTGCGTGGCAACTGAAAAAATCTAGTTGGGTGTCAGTGACGAAAAAGTCAGTTCGTCATAAATTCAGGAAGGCGATGATTTATGCTGGAGAGACTTGTTCAACAGCATGTTCACGCAGCAAGGCTTATAGGCAGGCGTGACTGCATTCTTGAGAATCTTGCAAGATGTTACGAAATAGTTGCTGATGATTATCTCACGGATAGCTTGGTGTTGCGTTTTGCTATCACGGTGAGTGCAATTTACGATCCAGGTGCGATGCCTGGGAGAAATGATGACGATTCTTCAGATGATGATTTTTGTCCACAGAGCAGTGGTCCTTCAGACTCCGATAATTCAGATGTTTCCGATGACGAAATGGGAGAACCATTGATGATGGGTGACTGGAAGGTCATTTCAGATCCTTTTGGCGATGAACGTCCCGACCCGATCCATATTGAAGTTTATTCGATTTTCATCGCCGCAGAGGTTTGTTCCCAGTCAACCTTATTCCCGTTTACAAGAATTCGTAGAGCCAGTGATACACATTTGCAGAGAACATGTGAATCCATGGTGAGATTGCAATTGACGAATGCCTACTCCTCTACAAGGGACGTCTTCACTTCCGACAATATATGAAGAGCAAGCGTGCCCGTTTTGGAATAAAAATGTTTTGTCTGGGTCCAAGCCATCCTGAAGTCCGACGATATACATGGAATTTTTGCATATATTTCGGACAAGGCAACTATCCCGCAGCCAATCTTCCAGGAGCTCACAACCTATCAATTTCCGAGAAAATTGTTGTCTCTCTGGTAGAGACCATATTGGTGCAGGGGCGCGAGATTATCACAGATAACTGGTTCACTTCTGTCCGGTGAACTGATTACTGATTTCCTGCTCACAAAGAACACTTATCTGACAGGTGTCATCAGGCAGAGCAGGGGAGTGCCACTGAATCTTCTCGTTGTGCCTCTGTCAAGCCAGCAAGCTTGCTTTATCAGGAAGGGGAATGAGTTGGTTGTTCGGTGGAATGACAAGCGCTATGTATTCATGATAACCAGCAAGCACAACGGTAGTTTCATGAAAAAGCGCTTTCATCAAGGTGGAACCGTCGTCCATTACAAAAAGTCTGAACACTGAGCATTACAATCTGTCAATGGGTTCTGTTGATGCAGTAGACCAGGGCCTCCATCCCTATAACTGTGCCCGAAAAAATTACACCTGGTTCAAGAAGCTTGGCATCCACATGCTTCATAGGATGTTTCTGAACGCCAAAGTCCTGCACCAGGTTGCTGTTGGACGAGTGGTCACTTTCATTCTTTTTCGAAAGATGTCTGCGATGCCATTTTAGATAAACATTCTGCCGGCTACAGACTCATGAAAGGACGAGAACCTTCGGCGAATCACAAACCACGGATAGTGGAGATCGCATTGCCAGTGCATGCAATGGTAGAACTGCCAAAGCATGGAAATCGGAGACAGAGAAAAAGATGCCGCAGATGTTATGAAATGGGTGTTGGTAGGTTGACAACGAAAGCATGCTCCGCCTGCCCAGGAATGCCAGGCTTGTGCTGCACTGAACATTTCCATCAATATCACAATGTCAAGGTGTAATTTCAATATCTAAATTGAGGTCGAAATTGTGCGTGCATTTGTAAGTGTTTGGATTGTACACATGCATTGTACTCATACACATTTTCCACATCAGAAAACATTATACAATGCTTTCTGATGGCCTTGGTGGAAAGACGAGACTGATTTCATTATAGTGTTAGAGGGAGCAAGAATATTTTTCTAAAATAATTTTTGGATCATTATTTGATGTTCTGTGTTGATCTGAGTTTCGTTATTTTTGTCGATAAAATAGCATTTTTTGTTAATTTACCACAATTTTCGGTTGCAGTTCGGAATCCCTGGCTACCACCACAGCCGCCACAGCATCCATGCACATCCGCCATAGCAACTGCGCGCCACAGTCCGCCACAGCATCCACTTGCGACAGCAATTGGATTGCCGTAGTTGCCACAGCTTGACAGCTAACCTGATTTCTGTTTGTTTTGTTATTTTTTAATCTTGTTTTCTTTTTCTGCTTTATTCATAAACCTGTCAGAGATTGTAGATTGATTTTGTGTAAACAATTAATTTAGCGAAAGGGTCAACCCCGGATTTGCGGATCATCTGATCTTCATAAGTATTCACACAATCTATCGCCAAGAATCTCGGGTCATAGTGCTTCCTCGTGTGAGATGTTTTTAACGTCGCTCCACGTTTTTTCGATATGTTGGGTATGCACCAACGTGTTTGGATCAACGAAATGAAAAGAGTGGTTCACGGTGAGATGATAGTATCCAAATTCTATCTAAACCGGTGTTGTGCGTACCCCAACAATCGGACATTATCACGGTCCTGGTTGCGTATTAAATTTTATTAATCTATACGAATCCGGCAATGTCCCGATTTCGCGCTTGGACAAAAAAGCAAAATAAAGCTAACCTAATCTGACCTAACCAACCTAATCTATAACCTAGCCTAACTAACCTATCCTAACCTTACCTAACATATTTTCGATGTTCAGAATGTTTTCTTGCCTTTTTGTGGCTCGGGACTTTTACATGCGGTTAGATGGAAAAGTGCCCGATTCATATAGATAAATAAAATACGCGTCCCGGGTTCGATGTGATGTTGGATAATTGGCCAAAGAGTTGCTCTATCTCTTCTGTTCTGCCAACTTTATACTTTCGTTTCTCGACCTTCCAATTGCTGTCACGAGTGAATGCTGTGGCGGCTGTGGATACCACTCCGCAAAAGAATATTGCAATTTTTGAACCTTTGTTGTCAAGTTGTCGATTGTCTTCCTCATTTCCCCAATGATTTGAAATGTACAATTTGTATATTTTTAATTTCCCTAACGAACTTTTTCCATGATTGGATGAATTTCCTGCAATTGTTGTCCACATATATGTCCGACTAACTGTGTTTCTGAAATTGAAGCCACTGACTGATGCCGTGAATGATTGATCAAAAAGTTTTTCCTTATGATTCGACTGCAAATAGCTGAAATTAACTCTGATTATGTGAAGTCGTTTTTCTACGTATACCTATTGCGAGTCTTGTTCATGAACAGTAAGTACCTACTCACAGCCGCGACAAGAAAATCTCTTGCCAACACTCCCCATTATCACTTTTACTCAGTTTCAGCAAAAAACCTGTTGTCAGTTAAAAAATTATTGGAGAAGTATGTTTTGTGAAGAAGCCTTTTCAATGCTCAACGGTCTCTTTCACCATTTTTGTGGAATTGCATCAATGTCTGCTGAATTTGGTTTAGAGTTGAAGCAAAGTGTGAGTGACAACGGGAAATATAGCCATAGTTTGTCTCATATGCATAAAATAAACAAATTTCTCATGCCGTGGATTTGCGATGAGGAACACCCGGTCAGTCAACATTTACCATTTCTGGTGAGATGAGTGAGCCTTATCCATTCGTAGATGAAACAGACACACGACCGGTTTCGCCTTCACTCGGAGGGCTTCTTCAGGTGCAGATAAAAACAACAGCGATGAAAAACGATCACATGATGAAGATGAAACAGGCTAAAATGGGTGCTGGAGAGGAAGGCACCATTGGCAAGTGAAAGCCAACTGAGGTTGCTGGAAGACAGTTTGATGGCAAATATCCAGGCTGGTTGTCAAAATTATCTTTTAAAATTGGATTATCAAGATCAATAAAATTGATAAAACGAAGCATGAGTCAGGGCCAGGTGCATGAGGTTGATAACAGGCAGCCAGTGTAAATATCAGATTGTACAACAGATAAGATGGAGGATGGCTCCAGTGCAGGGTGCACGAAATTTATGTCGGATCGAAGTTGAATGTTGTTGGGCAAAGATCGAAATCTGACTGGTAGATTGCTTCAGGGGGGAGTTTTGGGAATGTTAAGGGTGGGGGAGGGGGGCGTGTACGGTGAAAGAAATAAGTGAAGCCATTGATGATGTGTCTCCATGATGTAAGGGTTCCTGGGTCAGTGTTGAGAACTTCTGGATTGGATAGGATGTGGAAAGATTCAATATGCTTCCGGATCCGTGTGTTGTCACAAAGTTCAATGGAGGTAGCACCAGAAAAATCGGGAAAATGATTGTGGGTAATGGCATGCTGGGCTAAAGCTGTTGATGGTCTTCTGAGGCGAATGTCAGCTTGATGTTGTTGCAGCCGATGGGATAAGGGGAATTTTGTTTCACCAATGTAAAAACCTTGGATAATTTTGTTTCACCTTGGATAAGGCTCACTCATCTCACCAGAAATGGTAAATGTTGATAAACCCATTCGTGGTGCACGTGCTTCAATTGCACCCGGTCAGTGTGCTTGAATGAATGAACTCTTTCAAAATACATTTTCTGGTTATCCGGAGCGCAACAACTCAATTTGTGACTGAGCAATGCGGGTACCAGTGATCCACTTGCGACATCAGATTGTCGCAAGCGGACAGATTGTCGCAAGCGGACATATTGTCGCAAGCGGACACATTGTCGCAAGCGGCCAGATTGTCGCAAAAAATTAATTTTGAAAAAATCAAAAAAATCTTGGGAAGGCATTGGATTGTAGGCTTGGCTTCCATGCATAAATGTTTGCTCGGAACAGGCGTAAAAAGTTCGACATCTCAAAAAGTTGTGCACTGAGCATGCGCTCTGGTCAGAAACGTCATGCACCTGGGCTATTTGTGAGCTTTTTGTCGTCTCCCAACACGTGCCAACAAACTTCTGACATCGCCTTATCTCCGCAGGAGTACGTGTAAATAAAAAAAAGCGAAGCCGGACACAAGATAAATTTTTTGCATTTTCCGCAAACGTTCAATGCGGCTGATTGAAACACCAAGCAGACAGATTGTCGAGCACAGCCTGCGCAACAAAGAAGAAAACAGAGACAAATCGATGGCAGAATGAGAACTGTTGTCGGCGATTACCAAAACAGAGAACTGTTGCCACATTTGAGAGGAATTTGACTTAACTTTGATTTTTAGACAGCCTTCATGTGTACAGGTACGGATATGTTATCCCATAAGATAAGCCTTTTGGCGAAAACACTACAGATGGAGAAAGAATTGACTGGTGTTCTCATTTATGTGGAGCTTTGCCAATTTTACAACGTGGATTTTCATTTTTTCTCATTTCAAATTTTTATCAATCTGTAAAGTGATAACGATGGAGTGATAATTCCATAAACAATGTTTTCGCAATTTTAGATCCTGTTTCTGTTGTCTGAGGGGCCAATTATGTGCATTGACATCATGTCTTTTACCATTCAGGTGAATGGAACTGACTTTTTTCAATGAGCAAAAATCTCGAAGTGTGACTATTGCGAAAATCTGGCCGCTTGCGACAATATGTCCGCTTGCGACAATCTGTCCGCTTGCGACAATCTGTCTGCTTGCGACAATGTCCGCTTGCGTCAATCTGTCCGCTTGCGACAATCTGTCCGCTTGCGACAATCTGTCCGTGCGACAATCTGTCCGTTCGACAATCTGTCTGCGTCGACAAACTCTCCGCTTGCGACAAAGTGTCATGCTTTCGGCAGGGTTGAGGAAATAGATTCCAATAGGCATGAAAGGGTAAAAATGTGACAGCGATATACCTGAATAGACCCAATGGCTAATGATGGTTATCTTCAGAAAACACACACCTCTGGAACACACGAATTCAAAAAAAAATAATTTCTAATCCGCGATCCCTTTTGAATGAAAGAGAAAACTTTTATTTCTATTCCGGAGACGAAATTAAAAAATAACGTTTTTCCGCAACAATGCAACAATGGGCTACTCAAAATCGGCTGAAGGCACGTTCACAGGATCCACTGTTGGAGACAAACACCATTATTCAAGCATGGATCCACGCTTGGATATAAGCATGGATCCATACGTGGATCCATGGTCCCCAAGCGGAGCTAACAAATTTATACCCACTGATTCCAAATAATTCTGCATCATGCTTCGTAACACACGTTTCAGTAACTCCAATAATGGATGGTGGGGTTGTGAACTGGGAAAGAGTCGAGACGAAATTGATCAAAATGTTTATGCAAACTGGAAACATTCCAGTTAAGTGCCCAAAATTTATTTAGAATGTTAACGGATTTCAGAAATTCAGCGGGAGAAAAGGGAGAACAACTGTTACAGGAAAATGAATGATTGTCTAGCAAATCCATGAAAAATTAAAGGCAGATCAAACGATGTCACAGTTAATTTAAACAATTTTGGAAATGTCATTTTCACAATCAATTCGGATTATTGGAGCATTCTCACATTTCCTTGCAAGGATTTTGCAATCCTGAATCCAAACCCAGTTCCATTTGGCAGCCACCTTGGCATCCATAGCAGCTTTGAAGAGTCGACGTTGAAATGCTGTCAAATGGTCATTGATGAAGACATTGGCAGACTCCTGAAATCCAATGTCACGGGTTGTGAATCTCAGCCTCCGGTCACGAGCAGCACGGTAAACCTGATCCCTCTTCCTTCGATTGACAAAGCGAACAATGATGCTTTGTCCAACCGGAACCGGACGACCATCATTACTCTGTTTTCCCTTCGAGAAAGAGGGAATACGATGAGCAGCTTCAATTTCAGTCTCAGGATCAACAGTGACTCCAGGCTGAGCACAAACCTTCTTGGCAATGTCATCACAGGATTCTCCATTCCTCACTGGAATGCCCTTGATCTCCAGATTCCAGCGTCGGTTGTAGCGATCAGAGTCTTCCTGCTTTTGCTCTAACATGGAGACACGGCTTCGCAGCAGCTCATTATCATGGAGAAGCTGAGCATTTGCCATCTTGACCTCCTTCAATTCATTGAGAGCTTCCGTTAAGGCAGCTCTGTTGTCATCAAACATGTCACTTAGTCCCTGAACATGCTTTCGAAGTGACATGAGTTCATCAGATATAGCCTTGTGCTGCTTCACACCATTTGCCGCCAGGCTATCCAACTTCTCCGCCAGCTTGGAATTTGATACCGAAGTCATCGTAGCAGGTGGATTGAGAACAGTGGAACCGAGATCAGATCAAAATAACCCTTCTCAAATTCCAGGGTTAATCAGAAAACTAGTAGCAACACCCCTTCTCGAATTCCAGGGTGGCAGTAAAGACCTAATCTCCTAACTCAAAGAAACAATGTTTCACGAATGTTCATTGAATGTGTGATGAGAACATTATTGGCTCCTGTTTCATCAAAATTGGACCAGTTTTGTCAAAATTGGTTTTGTTTCCGGAAGCATTTGAAGATTGGGATGGACTGTTTTTGGTAGAAAAAACCACTGCAAAAAAGCAGACAGTTTTTTTTCCATTTTTCCAAGTTACCTTTTGTCATTTTATTTTTCCT
Organism: Sinentomon sp. SZTP_YWyxl; assembly: GCA_030068105.1. Lineage (NCBI taxonomy): Eukaryota > Metazoa > Arthropoda > Protura > Sinentomata > Sinentomidae > Sinentomon > Sinentomon sp. SZTP_YWyxl. Next base: position 16,246 of record JASGXE010008498.1, read on the forward strand.
TTCATTGTAAATGGTGTTTCTGGAAAATGGCTTAATGAGTTAACTGAAATGTTGACCAGTGACCTGCAGGCAATTTGCATTCAAAGCCGAAGACTCGTAATCAACAGCATAATGAACCCTTGAAAGAAGTGTCTCATGGAGTGGAGTCATGAAGAAGTGTCTCATGGAGAAGTGTCACTTATTCTTCTAGGATAATTATGTTGAAGTGAACAGAAGGACTGATGCCGATGGATGGCACACCTTCATCTTCATCCATGCAACCATCTATCCAAAATCAATTAGAACATTTGTTCTTTGAACATTTTTTTTGTTGAGAATTTATTTTGCAATCTCATACAAAATCATCTGGGCACAACCTGGTTGGCTGAAATTTTGAACCAGCCCATCCAAAGGAAATTCAATTTTTGAACCGACAGGGTTCAGGAGTCCACTGATGGTTCCGTGAACACTTGACGGACACATGAGCTTCAGAGTCTTCTCTTGGCACATCCGAGAGTTTTCCACATTACCTTCCCTGCAAAACCACTGGAGATGCACTGATACTGAAATCAAACCAAGAGTTCCGTTGTTTTAATATGCAATAACAAAGAAGGTCATCTTTTTTCCAAAAATCTTCTTTCAATGTCGAATGAACTGTTGAATGTTTAATGAACTCATGTCCTTTGTTTTTATTTTGCGACGCTGGTCCTGAAATTTTGTCCATTCTTCTTCACATCATTCACAAATTGCATGTGACATTCATTCATTTTCTGGAAAAATTCTGCATCATCACCAATGCGGAATGCTCCTTCCCTAAAATGCTAGTCCCTTTTGGAACATGTTGCAAAGATTCTCCTGATGATGTGTTTGCAGTAACAATAAACATTGCTTGCTGTTGCAGCTATGGGCCAAATCACATTCTCACCGTGGCATTTGTCGAGCGATTATTCCAGGAGTATGCAACATACACGCACGAGGAAGAGATCTCTGGTGATGATCATTCTGGGCCAACGAGCGCAGCAGATGGTGCAGTGCCTTCAGAACAATCTTCGAATTTAGGTGACACCATGCCAAGACAAAGAAGTGATCCCAATGGACCTGGAATCCATCAAAATGCTCCCGCACGGCAGGATATTGCAATTGCTGACTGTTTCGATGAGTCGGGGATCCAACGGGAACGGGATGCAAACCGAACCGTTGAGGCTGACAACGAAAAGTCCAAGAAACGCTGCTTGGAAATGGATTTCAAGCAGTATCTTGACTTTGTTCTTGCTATTGAGAATAAGAAAGAGCCACAATCGTTGGCCTACTTTTTCAAGGTGCT